>CM075747.1:1356247-1403747 GCA_037974335.1 Prionace glauca | reverse complement strand
ATGATCCTAGGTTGAGGATGTCAGCGTGTGGTTAACCTGCCTATTCGGGATCAGAGAGGGAAAGACAGAGATCGGGGGGGCGAAGGAGGGGAGGGGGGTCAGAGAAAGGCAGAAAGGGGGCTGAAGTGGAGGGGTTGTGGAGAGTGAAGGCAGCAGCTATTCTCTGAAACAACACTCGCTCCTGATCATTATTCTAACGTTAGCGCATTTCTAATCATTCCCGAGATTTGCTGTTTAATGTAAACAGAGTCAGTCACAGCTCTGGAATTTCAACTTTATTCCATTCAGTTCCTGTAGATTCTGTTATCACAGAGTTAATATTTTCAAAGTCCCGCAGAACGGGACAAACCCCGATCGAGTCCCGGTTCTGTTGTGCGGTTTGGAATCGGATCAGTAAAAGCTGCGCGGACATTTACAGAATGTCCTTTTTTATTCAGTGTTGTTTGTAATTGAATTTGTGAAGCATCCCCATCCCTTCAGCTAAAGTCAGCTCAAGTTCACGGTCAGTAAATTTTACAAACAGCGGGGTTCAAATTCACATTTAACTTGGGACCGATTCAGAAACATCTCCAGAAAGCAGAAAGCTTTAACATTTCCCACCTGTTTACCCGCCCTGTTCACAAACTGAAATGGAAAAGATTCGGTTTGTCATCTTCGATTAAATGAAATTGTGTTGAGATTGTGAGAGTTTCCCAATCTCTGCGGTTGACCCTCCGGAGAAGGGTTTCTGTATCAAACTGAGTGGGAACTCGGACAAGGCGGTATTTGAAATAACAGATGTTAAAATGACTGTTCCATGTTCACCTTCAGCTAAAGGTAGAATAAATAGGAGGGGCATTCAGAACTGCAACAGGTTCCAGGCCAGAACTCTATGGAGAGTGAGAGGCGGGGAGTGAGATCGCTCCGAGATCAGTAGATGGCGGAGACTGGGGCCAAGGATTGGAACCTGGCCTGAGAGAGATCACTGTCGCTGCTATTTGCACAGGTCCGGAGCATCCCCCCACCCCCCACCCCTGCGGCCATTGGCCTGGGAAAGGAAATGGAATCGATTCTCCGGGTAGATGTTCAGTTACTGATGACGCCATTCTGATTTTTGTAAAAACTGTTGTAAATGGCTATGGTTTGGAGGCAGGTTTATACTTTAACTGTATATATTATTTAATGTGTATAAATATTACAGGATTATGCACTTAAATATGTTTACAGCTAAATTTTGCACACACTGTTTAGTGGAATTGTGTTTGGTGTCTTGCATGCGTGTTTTGCTGATTCCCAGTTGAAAACGGGGGCAGTTTGTCTTTTGTTAAAGTCTGGCTGCTGTGATTATCTGTGATGTTCTATAGAATCGGTATGATTTCCAATGGGAGGAATCTTCACACCGGCTGCAATGTGAAAACGCGCCAAACAGTCCAATGCGAAATATTTGCTGAAAATTTCTTGTTGTCCATTTCTCTCACCTCGTTGAATATTGTGCTGGAAATAGCGACGAGAGATTTTTCTGAAGGTATTTCGTATCTCCCTTGCACAGGGTGAGTGAAGCGATTCTTCCCGGAGTCCAGAGGGCAGAGTCGCAATCCAGACTCAATCCGGTTCAGCACGGATTAATAACCCGTGCGAAACTTCAATCACTTCCCTTTCGATGCAGCGGATACATTTCGCTCACGGTTAAGGTAATTATTTTACCCTTTGGTTTGTGTGAAGAAACATTTTTTTCTTGAACATCCACCCCACACATAAATAACCCGCTATTAAAACGCGCTCTGCTTTCTCGCCTTAATTAGAAAGATGTGAATTTGGAGGATTTGTGCTTCGTGTGATTGATGTTTGCCACTTTCCTGGTTTGGAATTTTCTTGCAATGAATTCTGACAATTTTTCCGATCGGAATCTATCACTGTGCTTCCTTTCCAATGAATAAAATCTGAAATCAACTCTATGCCTCGCTCTTTGCTCTTGTTCACATCCCCCGCCTCCCTCCCTCAGATATTTCTGCTTTGATTTATTTTTGTAATTATTGTTCGGTATAAAATGCCAGATCCCGGAGTGTGATCCCCTCGCTGCCCGATCCCAGGGGAAAGAATCTTTTCCCAGCGGGATTTCTGTAACTAACTCTCGGCGAATTGGAACTTTCAGTTCCGGAAAATGTGGACTTGGGGCATTGAGGAGCAGCCGGATGTCGGTGAATAATTGGACAGTTTGAATTCTCTGGTTAAAACCTGAATTCGGAATCAAACGGAAGAATTTTCCACATTCCGGATCGAGCCGACAACGAAATCCAATTTCCATCCAAATAATTCGTTTCCTCTCTGCGACTTTAGCAGAAGTTTCCAGAATATTAACAGACCCCGTGTGTTTCTTTGTTTTTTTTTGTTATTTAAATAATGGGGTTTGAATTGTGGGCTCTCTGCAGTCGTTAAAATAATTCACCTCGTTTTATATCAAGTGAGAAACACATCCAGTTTAACATTCTTCTCACAACTTGTTCCATTTTCATTCGGTATTAACAAAGTCTGAAATAACCCAATCCCTGTCCCTGTTTGTGATCGACACTCAATCATCGATTAATGTAATCTGGATATCGGTACAATATCGATATATTAACAGTATGTAGGTGTCATTTCAACTTACATATGGATGTAATGTCGACCTGTATCGATGCAGTATCGATATGTGTGTGACTATAACACTGATCAGTATCGATATGTGTGTGACTATAACACTGATCAGTATCGATATGTGTGTGGTTAGAACACTGACCTGTGTGTAGGTGCTGTGTATGGTCTCCTTTCCCCCAGCTACCTGTAACTCTTGCCGCTTTCCTGACAGTTGCGAGCCATCCTCAGCATTACCCCCGCGGTGATGGGGTTTTGGAATCCTGTTTCTCGGGGATCTTTGCTTTGCTCTCCGCTGTTTCAAACTATTCAATTTCCAATAAACCATTAATTCCTCCAGCACAAAGTTAGATTTAAATAAACCTCACCTTCACTACTCAAGAGAAAGCCCAGTCCCCGTGTCTGTGTGGATTTTCTCCCGGTGCTCCTGTTTCCTTCCACACTCCAAAGATGTGGGGTTAGATGGATTGGCCGTGTTAAATTGCCCTTTAATGTCGGGCGGATTAACAGGGATTATGGGGATAGGACCTGGGTGCAGATTCGATGGGCTGAATGGCCTCCTTCTGCATTGTCGGGTTTTATGATTCTATGAATCCCTCTCACAGGATTTACAGGGTTTTACTGCTCAGCACCTACACTTTCCGAATGCATCAAGTTTTATATTTTATCATTAAACGGTTGTTTCCTGGTACACAACCGGAGTATTTCTTACTGTTGCAATCCTGTTTCTCTTATCTCCGTAAAAAGTCTGACAACACCAGGTTTTAGTCCAACCTATTTATTTGATAATATTCTCACAAGCTTTCGGGGTTAGCCCCTTCGTCAGGTGAATGGAGAGTTCTGGCCTCAGACAGAGCATATAAAGCACAGACAGTTTAGAGATTGCTGATTAGAATGTGAATCTTTACACCTAACCTGCTGTTCAAGTCTTAAAGTGGCTGATAATGTGAGGTTAGGTGTAAGGATTCGCATTCTAATCAGCAATCTCTAAACTGTCTGTGCTTTATATGCTCTGTCTGAGGCCAGAACTCTCCATTCACCTGACGAAGAGGCAGTCCCCTCGAAAGCTTGTGAGAATATTATCAAATAAATCGGTTGGACTTAAACCTGGTGTTGTCAGACTTTTTACTGTGTTTACGCCAGTCCAACGCCGGCATACCCACATCATGTCTCTTATCCCCACCAGCACTGCAGCCTCCCCCTCCCCCCCAATTCCCTCGCTGTCCTGCCGGGGACAGAACCTGAAATCTCCCGCCTGTCCATTTGGCTTCTTTTCAAAACTTCTCAAACCTTTTCCTTGAACAAGCCTTTCTGTTCATCCTAATCTTTGCCATCGATCCCACGGCGGTGGTGCCTTTTTCTCTTCTTACAGTTGTATCCGTTTGTGGTTATTTTAATGGGGTAAAAAGTCTGACAACACCAGGTTTTAATGTACAGGAGTGCCTATAACACACAGAATGAAATTAGAAGCTTCCTGCGCGGTGACACTGGGGTTTTGCTGGACATTTAGTATTTATTTATTATTGAAATCTGAGCCACATTCTCAATCACGTTTGGTCAGAAAATGACAATTAAAAAGATGAAGAAAGTTAAATCTTTAATTGTCGTGTTTTCAAATCTGTAATTTCACAAATGTTCATTGTGGGAATTTAAGAAAAGGATATAAATAAATTCCGATTGATGCTGATTGCAGCTCCGAGAAATGACAGAAGAATCCGAGGAGCAAAAATACATTTAAAATATATTTTATTTAACTTTCAGTTTTGAAAACTATAAAGTTCTTTATTTTCTTTAATATTTGAAACTGAATGTTGAGGTAATTCTCTTCCGTCTGAATCTCCCTCCCTCCTAATGTTATCTCTCAGTTAATCTGTATCCTCTATTTATTTCAACATCTGTTCTCTTTAGTTTGCTTTTCTGTCACTCTGTCGGCCTCTCGTTCTCGCTGCCTCCCTCCCTCTCTCTCTGCCTGTGTCTGTCCCTCTCTATCGGAGGTTAGTTGGGTAACAAAATGCAACCTTCAGTCCTGACAGTTTCCCACTATCATCATTGGACAGGATGATCCTGGAATCTGTTCTAGAATCCGCATAATGTGGAGACTTTAACCTGGGGTTGTGAGACTTTTGACGAGAATCCGCACCCAGCAAACATCAGGGACATGGGATAGATTTCAGGCTGTCTGTTTCTGCTGGGGTGCCTATTCTGACTTGCTGGATGGCTGCTGTCTGGAGCTGTCGCGGAGATCTCTCTGTGATTTCCTAATGCGGGACACTGGCTGTGACACAGAATTGACTCCATCAAGTGACACTCCAGTCAGCCGTGCTTACACTGAAGGTTAGCTCGTCCTTTCAGCAGGTATGTGAAAGGTGACCAGCCGCTGCCGCCTCCTCCTCGGCTTCAGTCCAAGTCGGATCTGGAGACATGATGAAAGATTTGACAAAGCGCCACTGTGGGTCAGGACAGATCCTCAGAACAATGTAGTGAAGGAGCAATGTTCTCATCTCTTTATATTCTTTAGAAAGAAAGACGAGCAGAAAATAGCAAAATAAATACCAGAGAAAGGAGAACCAGTGTGAGTGAGAGAGAGACAGAAAGTGTGTGAGAGAGAGAATGATAGAGGGCGAGAGAGGGTGACACAAAGTCAGAGGGATAAGAGAGAGAGAGAGAGAGAGTTCTGCAGCTTCTGTGGGAAGCAAGAACTAAATCATTTCAATAAAGGACAACACTCAGAAATCAGCTTGTGTGGAGAGTTTTTAGAATAATTATCTATGGGTATTCCGGTTTGATCTCTAACTCGATCCTTTCCGATCGATTTCGGTTCAATATTTTACAAAAGCCGTTTTTAAACTCGCCCCCACTGCTCCTCATTTCTTTTCAAAAGTAATTAAAGCCGCACTATTGGATTGGACAGAGATTGTATTTATTTAACTATTAACTCCAAATTGCAGACTATTTACCGAGTGTGTTGTCCTGAAGTGGACCTACCTCGCATTAAGTTGATCTTTCTCTACACCCTGGCTATGACTGTAACACTACATTCCGCATGCTCTCCCTTCCTTCTCTATGAACGGTATGTTTCGTCTGTATAGCGCACAAGAAACAATACTTTTCACTGTATACTAATACAAATGACAACAATAATTCAAATCAAATATATTTGTCTGAGGTGAGTTGTCCTTTGAAGAGGGACTGAACACTTCACGCCGCCCTGACTCTCTGGGAAATAGCGGCTCCGGCAAGTAAACAGCGGAGCCGCACTCTGCTGAAATTCTCCTGGATTAACTGATCCAGACACTGACACCTCTCACTCAGTTCAGTAGAAGATCCACACTTCTTTCCACTACTGTTTATCTGGGATTTATTCTCAGCCACGCATCCTGTTTGAAATAAACTTGTGGGAGAAATTGTTACAAGTCTGAAACCCACAGGATAACCGGATTCAAGGTACAGCTTGTTCAGGGAGATAAGGGGGTGGGTTAATATGTCTGTGATGTCTTTATCTTTGAGACACCGAAGCCGACAGACACTGGTCTGTATCTTTAATGTAAGCATCCGCGTGTCCATACAATAACCATAACTGCTTCATTATTTAGTGGATTATACACTTACTGCATTAACCAAGTTATGATGCTCTCTATTTCCCAGTTGGAATTCGACTCCCAGCATCCAATAGCCATTTCATATTCGATGATACATCATCAGTTATGAAGTGAATGAGAGTTTTAATGTTCAGAGAAACCAGGCCCGCTCTCTCTGAGATCGCAGCCACACACAAAAATAAATCGCGATGCCACATACAATGATAATTTGGATGCTACAGTTACCAAGCAATCGAGAATTGGCACAGGCCGGATTCCTGGCCGGATTCCTGGCTACATCCACGACAATTAAGGGCTGGGCACAGAGGACATTAACACCATACAAAACTTCTGTGCCAAACGTGTGCCAGGGGCGATACAGGGGCCATGCAGATTTGTAACTGGCATTCCACAACATCTGCTTCCAACAAACAATCTTTCAGTTGTCTATAAAATATTTAAACATAACTTCTAGAAAAACATCTTATCCACATCACTGTGACCCCCTGAGTATTCCTCAGAAAAAGGATTGGGATTTGTTCTTGTGATTTTGGGATCTTATGTAGCTATTTAAAATATTAAATATATGAAAATATATAAAAATATTGCAAGCGATGATCTCAACTCGCAATATCCACCGTGTTGAAACTATAAAATCTTCCTGATCCTTTGCTGTCCTTACAATGTGATCTAAAATAAAATAATGTAGGTGGATGCTGGTCACCTTTGTGTTTGTATCCAAGAGCCTCATATCCGACTAAAATGCAATTTGCTGGATGTTAGATGTTTCCGGTCAGACTGGGGGTCAGATTGATGTGTTTCTGTGGTTCTGAGTAAGGGAGGGGATATCAGTGAGGCTTCAGAGTACAACACGTAACTCTCACTCAAACTCAAAATAAATCAGAGGGAGGAATTTATTGGATTTAATGTAAGTTTTAAAATAGTTAAAATGAAAATAGCGAAACTTAAGATAAACAAATCTCCAGGCCTGAGAACTTCCATCTCAGAGCATTCAGCCTATGAAGTCTGCTTCACCATTTAATAAAATCAGAACTGAACTTCTGCTCAACTCCACTTTCTTGCTCACTCCCAGATCACATGATTCCGTGAGCGTCCAAAAATCTGTCTATCCCGGCCTTAAGTATATTCAATGATGGAGCTTCCACAATTCCCTGGGGGAGAGAACCCCAAAAATTCATCTCCTTATCTCAACTCCACGTAACAGACTGTGCCTGTTCTAGATTCTCTAGCTGTTGAGAAAAACATCCTGCACTTTTGAAGGAGATCAAAATTGGAACGTAACATTCAGATATATTTTTCCTTTCTGAAAGACAGAAAAGAAGAAGAAGGTGGTGGGGAGTATTGTTAATAAGAGATGATATGAGCTCAATTGTGAGAGATGGTCTAGGCTCAGATGATGTAGAGCCCATTTGAGTAGAAGTTAAAAAAAACAGCAAGGGAAAGAAGACATTGGCAGGAATGTATAGACCTCCAAACAGTAGCCACACTGTAGGTAGCGATAGGAGTGTGTAGAAAAGAATAGAGCAATAATTAGGGGTGACTTTAATCTTCATGTTGTTTGGGTTAATCCAGTTGGAAAGGGTAGCTATGATGACAAATTCATGGGGTGCATTAGGGATAGTTTCCTTATGTCATGGAGCCAACCAGGAAATGGCCATCCTGGATCTGGTAATGGGTAATAAGGCAGGTTTAATAAATGCCCTCAAAGTAAATGATTCCCAAGGAAGTAGTGATCATAACATGATAAAATTTAATATTCAGTTTTAGAGTGGGATACTTGGGTCTGAAATAAATGTTCTTAACCTAAATAAAGAGAATTACAGTGAAATGAGGATAGAGTTAACTAAAGCAGACAAAGCAGATAGATGAGCAGAAAAGAGGTCATTCATGATTCTCAACAAAAATATATCCCAATAAAAAGGAAATAGCTTAAGAGAGGGATAAACCAACCATAGCTAACCAAGTAGGTTAAGGAGAGCATTAAGTTGAAAGAAAAGCATTTAAGGAAACAAAAGTCAGCAATAGCCCCAAAGACTGGGATCAATTCAAAATCCAGCAAAGAAAGACTAAAAGATAATAAAGAGAAAATAAATTATAATGGCAAACTAGTGAGGAATATAAAAACTGACAATAAGGTCTTCTTTGAACATATAAAAAGAAAGGGAGAGTTCAAAGTCAATATAGGCTCCTTAGAAAATGAATCTGGGGAGATAGTTATGGGGAATGAGAAAATGGCAGTGAAGTTAAACAGATATTTTGCATCAGTTTTCATGGTGGAAAATATTTTGAACATCCCATTAATACTAAAGGATACAGGGAGGAATTATTTACCATCACCATCACTGGAGAAGCAGCATTAGACAAACTCATGGGGCTAAAGGCAGACCCGTCTCCTGGCCCTGATGGTTTGTATCCTCGGATCCTAAAAGCAGCAGCTACAGAGAGAGTGGATACATTGGCTGTAATTTCCCAAAAACCCTTGGATTCTGGAAAAATACCAGAGGGTTGGAAAACTGCCAAAGTGACACCTCTATTCAAAAAGGGAGGGAGGCAAAAAGGGGTAACTATAGGCTGATTAGCCTGACATCTATTGTTGGAAAAATGTTGGAATTAATTATTAAGGAAGCAATAGCAACACATTTGGAAAATTATAACCTAATTAAGCAGAGTCAGCACGGCTTCATGGAAGGGAAATCATGTCTGAATAATTTATTAGAGTTTTTCAAGGAAATCTCAACCAGAGTGGATAGAGGGGAACCAGTAGATATGATATATTTATGCTTTCAGGAGGCATTTGATATCTCACAAAAGGTTAAATCATAAGATAAGAGCCCATGGTACTGGAGATAGTTTAATGGCACAGAGAAAGAGAATTGGTCAATGGGCAGGAAACAGCGAGTGGGGAGAAAGGGTTCATTTTCAGGTTGGCGACCTGTAACCAATGGGATTTCACAGGAATCAGCACTGGGACTGCAACTATTTACAATATATATTAATGGAGGAAGGAAGTGAATGTTCTGTAACCAAACTTACAGAAGACACAAAAATAGGTGGAAAGACAAGAAGTGAGAGAAATTGACAGGTTCAGTAAGTGGACAAAATGTTGGCCAATGGAATACAATGTGGAAAATGTGAAGTAGTTCACTTTGGAAAAGAAAACAAAAGAACAGAGTATTATTTAAATGGAGAAAAACTGCAGAAAGCTGCAACACAGAGGGACTCAGGGGAATTTGTGCACGAAACACAGAAAGCTCGCACACAGGTACAGCAGGTAATCAGGAAGGGTAATGGAAAGTTGGCCCTTATTTCAAGGGAGTTGGCGTATAAGGGCAGGGAAGTCTTGCTGCAGCTGTACAAGGCACTGGTGAGACCACATCTGGGGCAGTTTTTGTTCCCTTATTTAAGGAAAGACATTATTTCATTGGGGGCAGTTTAGAGAAGATTCACAAGGATGCTTTCTGGTATGGAGGGATTGTCTTATGAGGAAAGGTTAAACAGGGAAGACGGTAAAAGGGGTGGAGGAGTAGCATTGTTAATCAAGGATAGTTTAACAGCTGCTGAAAGGCATTTTGAGGGCGATCTGCCAACTGGGGTAATATGGGCTGAAGTTAGAAATAGGAAAGGATCGGTCACGTTGTTAGGAGTTTTCTACAGGCCTCCAAATAGTAATAGAGACGTGGAGGAGGAAATATCAAAGCAGATTATGAATAGGCGTGGAGGCCACAGAGTAGTTATCATGGGTGACTTTAACTTTCCAAATATTGATTGTAACCTTTATAGATCGAATAGTTCGGATGGGGCACTTTTTGTACAGTGTGTGCAGGAGAGTTTCCTGACACAATATGTGGATAAGACGACAAGAGGTGGGGCCACATTGGACTTGGTCCTGGGGAATGAACCGGGACAAGTGTTAGATTTGTTTGTGGGAGAGCACATTGGAGATAGTGACCACAATTCAACGTCCTTCATTATTGCAATGGAGAGGGATAGGGTCACACTGCAGGGCAAGGTTTATAATTGGGTTGGGGGTAATTATGATGTGATTAGGCAAGAATTAGGGAGCATAAGATGGAAGCAGAAACTGTCAGGTATGGGCACAAAAGAAAAGTGGAGCTTTTTCAAGGAACAACTACTGTATGTCCTTGATAGGTATGTCCCTGTCAGGCAGGGAAGAAATGGCTGAGTGAGGGAACCATGGTTCACGAAGAAGGTTGAATGTCTTGTTAAGATGAAAAGGAAGCGTATGTAAGGATGAGAAAACAAGGTTCAGTTGGGTCGCTTGAGGGTTACAAGGTAGCAAGGAATGAGCTAAAAAAAAGGGCTTAGGAGGGGGTATGAGAAGTCCTTGATGGGTCAGATCAAGGAAAACCCCCCCAAGGCTTTTTACTCTTATGTGAGAAATAAAAGAATGACCAGGGTGAGGTTAGGGCCAGTCAAGGATAGTAGTGGGAACTTGTGCATAGAATCAGAAGAGATAGGTGAGGTGATGAATTCAGTTTCTTCAGTGCTCACTAAGGAGAGGGGCCATGTTTTTGAGGATGAGAATGTGATACAGGCTGATAGGCTGGAGGAGGTAGATGTTCTGAGGGAAGATGTATTAGCAATTTGGAAAAACGTGAGGGTTGATAAGTCCCCTGGGCCAGATGGGAAACATCCTAGGATATTTTGGGAGGCAAGGGATAAGACTGTGGAGGCTTTAGCTTTGAACTTTGGGTCCTCACTGTCCACAGGGATAGTGCCAGAGGACTGGAGAGTGGTGAATGTTGTTCCTCTCCTCAAGAAAGGAAATAGGAATGACCTGGTAATTACAGGCCAGTTAGTCTTACTTTGGTGGTTGGTAAGTTAATGGAAAGGGTCCTGAGAGATAGGATTTATGACCATTTGGAAAGATGCAGCTTAATCCAGGATAGTCAGCATGGTTTTGTGAGGGGTAAGTCCTGCCTCTCAAATTTGATTGAATTCTTTGAGGAGGTAACTAAGTGTGTAGACAAAGGTAGAGCAGTTGATGTCATATACATGGATTTTAGTAAGGCGTTTGATAAGGTTCCCCATGGTAGGCTGATGAAGAAAATAAGGATGTGCAGGATAAAGGGAAATTTGTCCGATTGGATAAGTAACTGGCTGTCTCATGTAAGACAGAGGGTGGTGATGGAGGGAAAATTTTCAGTCTGGAGGCCAATTAACAGCGGTGTACCACAGGGGTCAGTGCTGGGTCCTCTGCTATTTGTGATTTTTATCAATGACTTGGAAGAGGGGGCTGAAGGGTGGGTTAGTAAATTTGCTGACGACACTGATTGGTGGAGTAGTGGATGAGGTGGAGGGCTGTTGCCAGCTGCAAAGAGACATTGATAGGATGCAGAGCTGGGCAGAAATGTGGCAGATGGAGTTTAACCCTGATAAATGGGAGGTGATTCATTTTGGAAGGACAAACTTGAATGCGGATTACAGGGTCAATGGTAGGGTTCTGAGGAATGTGGAGGAACAGAGAGATCTTGGGGTTCATATCCACAGATCTCTGAAGGTTGCCACTCAAGGGGATAGAGCCGTGAAGAAGGTTTATAGTTTGTTAGTGTTTATTAACAGGGGGTTTGAGTTTCAGAGCCGTGGGGTTATGCTGCAACTATACTGGATGTTGGTGACCCCACATTTGGAACATTGTGTTCAGTTCTGGACACCTCACAATAAGAAGGATGTGGAAGCATTGGAGAGAGTGCAGAGGAGATTTACCAGGATGCTGCCTGGTTTGGAGGGTAGGTCTTATGAGGAAAGGTTGAGGGAGCTGGGGCTTTTCTCTTTACAGCGGAGGAGGATGGGAGGCGACTTAATAGAGGTTTATAAGATGATGAGGAGGATAGATAGAGTGGACGTGCAGAGACTATTTCCTCGGGTGGATGTAGCTGTTACTAGGGGGCATAACTATAAGGTTCATGGAGGGAGATATAGGAGGGATGTCCGAGGTAGATTCTTCACTCAGAGAGTGGTTGGGGTATGGAATAGACTGCCTGCTGTGATAGTGGAGTCGGACACTTTAGGAACTTTCAAGTGGTTATTGGATAGGCACATGGAGCACTCCAGAATGATAGGGAGTGGGGTAGACTGATCTTGGGTTTGGACACAGCTCAGCACAACATCGAGGGCCGAAGGGCCTGTACTGTGCTGTACTGTTCTATGTTCTGTAGGTTGGGGCTCAACTCATTGGAATTTAGATGAATGAGAGGTGATCTCACTGAAACATATAGAATGCTGTAGGGATTTGATAGGGTAAATGCTGATTTGTCCCCTTGTGGGAGAGTCTGAGGCCAGAGGGCAGAGTCTCAGAATAAAGGGACCAATTGAAGACTGAGATGTGGAGGAATTTCTTCTCTTGGAGAGTTGTGAGTCTTTGGAACTCTTTATCACAGAGAGCTGTGGGGACAGAGCCCTTGTGTATAATTAAGGTTGAGATAGATTTTTGATCAGTGGGGGAATCAGGGTTCTAAGGGCAAGAAAGTGGGTGTGAGGGATATTGGATCATGATCCTATTGAATGGCTAAACATGAGTTAACATAATGAAGGAGCAGTGTTCCAAAGCTCGTGATTTCAAATAAACCTGTTGGACAATAACTTGGTTTCATCGAGTAGAATAAGCTCAAGGTGCCAATTCGCTAACTCCTATCCCCATTTTCAATAGTTTGCCAAATCCTTCAGGATCTTTTATATTTCAATGAGATCACCTAACATTCTATTAAACTCCAGCTGACTCAGCCTCTCATCATAAGATGATCATTTGATCCCAGGAACCAATCAAAATCAAAACAAAATGAAAGCAAAATACTGCAGATACTGGCAATCTGAAATAAAAATAGAAAATGATGGAAAGATCTGGCAGCATCAATGGAGAGAGAAACGGAGTTAATGGCCAGGGCTCCCCTGACCCACTGAGCTGCTCAAACAGGGGGCATTTCAGGACACTGGTCATGAGCTTCTCAGGTGTTTTTTTTTAGCACAATGAGCTCCGTGCCAGAAATCAGTGCAGAGCTGATTATCATATGGAACTGTCATTGAAATGACATTTTGATATGACCAGTGGACCTGGGACAGTATTCTCCAGGCCCACTCACATCTCCCATCCCTCACCACAAGTGGTTCTCACCAGCAGGGTTTACAATTGCTCCCCACTAACAGGGAACAAGCATCCTCGCCCTACTGGTGGGGACAGAGGAGATTGAACCCCCCCCCTCCAGAAGGTCAGGGGCAAATGGGGGCATCCTTTGGGCATTGCCAAATTGGCAGTGCCAGCCTGACACACTGGTACTGCCTAAAGGGCTCCAGGAAGTGCCAAGGGTGGGGCATACTGGGGAGCAGGGCTTATTGGTTGGGTGATCCATGCAGGGAGATCCAGTCGCCATTCTGCACCAGCATTGTTGGGGGAGGGTGGGAGGAAGTAATCAGGGCTGCACATTGGGTGTGGTTGGGCCTGGTCATTGGGGTGGGGGCGTTGGGGATGGCCATGGGGAGATCAAGTCTTCGGGGGGGTAAATTGGGGCTGACTACTGGAGGGGAGGCATAGATCTGGGCTAGCCCAGAGGGGTGTGGGCGGGGAGGTGGATCTGGTAAGCCAGTGATTGGAGGGTAGGTCAGTGATCAGGGAGATTCTAGGGAGGTTAGCAATCTAGAGGACAGCAATTGGGGAGGGACCAACGCACGCACACCGATCTCTGCACTGACAGATTGATGCATGCGCAATGGCCCCCTCAGCACTGTGCTGCCAGCCTCATGGGTGGGAATAGGATCTTACCTACCAGAGCGAATCACGCTGGGCCACTCTGCAATGCTCAGAGCTCAGACACTCACTCTGGCAAATATGCCCGAAAAAGATGTGAAATTCTCCCATTTTGGGCACTTTACTTTGTTTTGGGAGAATCCTGGCTAATATTTCTGAATTGTGACCTTTGAAAGATCATCAATGTGAAACATTAACTCTCATTTCAAAAAAGTTGGTGGGAAAATTGGTCAATGTCATAGAGTCATTGTGGTCATTCCGTTGGTCAATGTCATTCCAATATTTAAGATTGGAGAAAGAGAAAAAGAAAACAAGCTTGTCAATCAGCAGTGGGGAAACATCTAGAATCTGTCCCAAGGGATAAAATGACTGAACTCTGGGATATATTTGAACTGAGGGAGTCAGTGTGGATTTGTAAATTCCAAATTTTAGAGTTACAGAATTATAGAGTAAAAGAAAACTGATTGTGTACTTTTTTTTGAAAGAACTATTCTATTAGCCCCAGCCCCCCCTGCTCTTTCCCTATAGCCCTGCAGATTTATCCTAATCCTCTTTTGAAAGTTACTATTGAATCTGCTTTCACTGTTCGTTCAGGCGAAACATTCCAGATCACAACAGGTTTCTACTGATTGTTTACCTCATATTCCCCCAGCCAGTTATCTTAAATCTGCAGCTTCACATATCATCCCTTATTTTGAACACTTCATCAAACCACATTCTCCATATAACTGAAGTCCTCCATCTCTGCAACTGTTTCAGTAAATCCCCTCTGCATCTGCTCCAGGGACCTGACATCTCTGAAAGTATGGAACAAAGTTTGTGAAGTTTTATAAAGTTTTATTTCTTTTCTTTATTCTTTCATGGGATGTGAGTATCACTGGATAGGTTAGCATTTGTTGCCCATCCCTAATTGCCCTTGAACTGAGTGGCTCGCTCGACCATTTCAGTTAAGAGCTAGCCACTATATTGCGGCTTTGGAGTCACATACAGGCCAGATCAGGTAAGGGTGGCAGATTTCCTTCTCTTAAGGACACTGGTGAACTAGATGGATTTTTAAGCAACTGATTATAGTTTCATGGTCACCATCACTGAGACTAACCTTCTATTCCAGGTTTTATTTTTTAAATTCAAATTCCACCAGCTGGGATTCAAACCAATATCCACAGAGCGTTAGTCGAGTGCCTTGGATTGTTGGTCCAGTGAAAGTACCCAGATGCCACCGTCTCCCTCTGTATAAGGGGTTATAACGGTTTACAAAGGTTTAGAACAGTTTAAGGCTTAACGTAACTTCCTTGCTTTCATACACACTGCCTTTCTTTTCATAAAGCCAAGGATCGTCTGCTCTTTTAACACTCTCTCAGCTGTTACCTTGTGAGATTCACCCCAGCTGCCTCTTTGGCTGTATCTGCTTGACATTGAACCATTTAGTTTATTTGGCCCCTCCTTGTTTCCCTATCAAAATGCAGCACTTCACATTTTTCCACATTAAACTTCAACTGCTGTGTATATCTCCATTTCAGCTTTAATGCTAAGAGTGAAATAGGGAAGGCTGACAAGTGAAGGAAATGCATTGACATGTGGAGGAGGGATATTGTTACCATCACAGAAACATGGTTAAGGGAAGGGAACTCAGCATTGCAAGGTAGAGGATCTTTCGGTGAGACAGAGGATGGTGTAGAAGGGGAGATGGTCTTGCATTATTAACTAAGAAGTCAATATGGAGAGATGATTTCTTGAAAGGGTTTTCAAATGAGGCTTTGTGAGTAGAACTTAGGAATATAAAGGAGGCTGCCACATTACTGGGAGTGTATTATTGACTCTTAAGAAGTCAGCAGGAAATAGAGGAGCAAATATGTAGTTACGGTGGCACAATGGTCAGTACTACTGAGCACTAATGGGGGAACTAATGACACCGTCTGAAAGACGTGCTGGTTAGGTGCATTGGCCATGCTATATTTTCTCTCAGTGTACCCAAACAGGCACTGGAGTGTGATGACTAGGGGATTTTCACAGTAACTTCATTGCAGTGTTAATTGAAGGCTACTTGTGACATTAATAAATAAACTCAAAGTTAAAAGCTTAAACTGTTGCTTCATAGCTCCAGGGACACGGTTCAATTCTGGTCTCAGGTCACTGTCTGTGCAGAGTTTGCACTTTCTCCCCATGTCTGCATGGGTTTCCTCCAGGTTCTCCAGTTTCAAAGAACAAAGAACAATATAGAACAAAGAACTCCCACAGTTTCCTCCCACAGTCCAAAGATGTGTGGGTTAGGTTGATTAGCCATGCTAAATTAATTGCCTCTTAATGTCAGGGAGGATAGCAGGGTAAATACATGGAGTTAGGGGAATAGAGTGTGTATGGAACTGTGGTCAAAGCAGACTCAATGAGCCAAATGGCCTCCTTCTGCATTGTAGTGATTCTAGGATTCTATGAATAAGCTGAGGTTATGTAAGAATAATAATCAGGTAATTATAGTAGGGAATTTGAACTTCCCAACATAAATTAGGGTAGTCATAATTAAAGTGTTTCAAGGGGACAGATTTCTTTAAATGTATTCAGGAAGTTTTTTTGTATCAATATGTAGATGGCCCAACAAAGGATGGAACAGGGTTGGAACTGGTTCTGGGGAACGAAGCCTGACAAGTGTTCAATGTGGCAGTGGGGGAGCATTTTAGCAATAGCGATCACAACACGGTACGGTTCAAGTTTATTTAGGACAAGGAGAAAGATGGTCTGCAAAAGATGACTTTGGATTGGGGGAAAAGCAGATTTTGTTAAAATGTGGCAGGATCAAGCCAAAGTTGGCTGGGAGCAGCTCCTTGTGGGAAAGTCTACAGCAGAGCAGTGGGAGGGCAATGGGGAGAGTACAGGCCAAACATGTTCTTTTTAGGGAGAAGTGTAGGAGCAATAAGTTCAGGGAACGCTGGTTGTCCTGGACATTTCAGGCCTAAATAAGGAAGAAGAAAAAGGCTATTTGATCAACAGCTGGAAACTGAAACCAGAGAGAATAGATGAGGAGACAGTGACTGGAACAGGAGCTTTACTTTTCCCCATTACACAGGGAATATCCGTTACATGGGGAATATCATGGGAACTGCACCTCATGACATCACAAGTTCAAAAATGACAATTTGGGAAGGGGCTGAAGATTGGTAAATAGTGATCAGATGATTCTTCTTCCTTTTCTCACCTTCAATTTCCATTTATTTTCACAGCCTTAAGGTTTTAGAATATTGGGATTTAAGCTAGTGGTACAGTAAGCTAGTACAGCACAGGAATTTAGAATGATGTTTACAGAATCGTGTATTTGGCATTTTGTTGTGAGAATCCAACACTAGGGACCATTAGTTTAATAGAAATGCATTTTTAATGAAATAGTTGGCTGGAAGATACAAGTGGCAATTAGGAGTGTGTTTGTCCTGTGGAATGTGGGAAATCAGAGACAATTTGAATGTCTTTGATGACCACATCTGTAGGAAGTGTGGCCATTTACAGCTCCTGTCATTCTGCATGGATGAATTGGAATGGCAGTTGACAAATTTAGGAGCATGCAAGAATCAGAAAGTGCCATGGATAGGAGCTTCAGAGACCTGGCCGCACCCAAGGTTCATGTAGTTAGATGGGTGACTGCGAGAGTGTGCAGGCAGGATAGGATCAGGCAGGCTAGAAGGTGTTTGTCTGGAGTAAGGGGAAATATGAAGTAATCAGGCAGACAATTGGACGAGTAAACTGGAAGGAGGTGTTCTTGGGGGAAAAGTACTGAAGGAAGGTGGTGGATTTTCAAGGAATGTTTGACTGGAGCTCTGCACAACAACATTCGGATGGGACAAGGAAGTTTTGGTAGGTCACGGGAGCCGTGGTGCACGAAGGTTATGGTGAACCTAGTCAGGAAGAAAAGAAAGGTGTATAAAAGGTTCAGAGAGTTAGGAGATGTTAAGGATCTAGAGGAGTATACGGGTTGTAGAAAGGAGCTTAAAAAGGAAATTAGAGGAGCCAGAAGGGGTCATGAGAAGGCCTTGGCGGGTAAGATTAAGGAGAATCCCAAGGCCTTCTACAAATATGTGAAGAGTAAAAGGATGAGAAGAGAAGGGATAGGACCTATAAAAGGTGCAGGGGGAAAAGTCTGTGTGGAACCGGAAGAAATGGCAGAGATGCTTAATGAGTACTTTGCCTCAGTATTCACGGTGGAAAATGATCTGGGAGGTTGTACTACAGGTTTGCGGCAGACTGAAAAGATTGAGTATGTGGATATTAAGGAAGAGGATGTGTTGGAACTTTTAAATTCTATCAAGATAGATAAATCGCCAGGACCAGATGGGATGTACCCCAGGTTACTGTGGGAGGCGAAAGAAGTGACTGCAGAGCCCCTGGCGATGATTTTTGCATCGTTGATGGAGACAGGAGAGGTTCCGGAGGATTGCAGGTGTGGTTCCTATTTTCATGAAAGGGAACAGGAATAGCCCAGGAAATTACTGACCGGTGAGTCTGACCTCAGTGGTTGGTAAGTTGATGGAGAGGATACTGAGGGACAGGATTTATGAACATTTAGAGAAGTTTAGAATGATCAGGAATAGTCAGCATGGCTTTGTCAAGGGCAGGTCGTGCCTTACGAGCCTAGTTGAGTTCTTTGAAAATGTGACTGAACACATTGACGAAGGAAGAGTGGTAGACGTGGTTTACATGGACTTCAGCAAGGCGTTTGATAAGGTCCCCCATGCAAGACTTCTTGAGAAGGTGAGAGGGCATGGGATCCAAGGGCCTTTGGCCTTGTGGATCCAGAACTGGCTTGCCTGCAGAAGGCAGAGAGTGGTTGTGGATGGGTCTTTTCTGCATGGAGGTCAGTCACCAGAGGGGTGCCCCAAGGATCAGTTCTGGGACCCTTGCTGTTTGTCATTTTCATAAATGACCTGGATGAGGAAGTGGAGGGATGGGTTAGTAAGTTCACCGACGATACGAAGGATGGTGGTGTTGTGGATAGTCTGGAGGGATGTCAGAAGTTGCAGCGTGACCTAGATAGGATGCAAGACTGAGCGGAGAAGTGGCAGATGGACTTCAACGCGGATAAATGTGTAGTGGTCCATTTTGGCAGGACCAATGGGATGAAGGAATACAATATCAAGGGTAGGAGTCTTAGCAGTTTTGAAGAGCAGAAGGATCTTGAGGTCCGGGTCCATAGGACTCTTAAATCGGCCTCACAGGTGGAGGATGTGGTCAAGAAGGCGTATGGTGTACTGGCCTTCATTAATCGAAGGATTGAGTTTAGGAGACGGGAGGTAATGCTGCAACTTTATAAGGCCCTTGTCAGACCCCACTTGGAGTACTGTGCGCAGTTCTGGTTGCCTCACTACAGGAAGGATGTGGAAGCTATTGAGAGGGTGTAGAGGGGATTTACAAGGATGTTGCCTGGATTGGGAAGCATGCCTTATGAAGATAGGTTGAGGGAGCTAGGACTCTTCTCCCTGGAGAGACAAAGGTTGAGAGGCGACCTGATAGAAGTTTATAAAATGTTGAGAGGAATAGATAGGGTGGATTCTCAGAGGCCATTTCCCAGGGCTGAAATGGTCGCTACGAAAAGACACAGGTTTAAGGTGCTGGGGAGCAAGTACAGAGGATATGTTAGGGATAAGTTTTTCACTCAGAGGGTGGTGAGTGAATGGAATCGGCTGCCGTCGGTGGTGGTGGAGGCGAACTCGCTGGGGTCTTTTAAAAGACTTCTGGATGAGTATATGGGATTTAATGGCATTGGGAGTTACAGATAGTTCTATGGCCTTGTGGGTATAGATATGATCGGCGCAACTTGTGGGCTGAAGGGCCTGTTTGTGCGGTAGTGTTCTATGTTCTATGTTTTATGCTCAGGCAGTGCAGGAGGTCCTGTCTAATAAGCATATCATTCTGGATATTGTTGGGGGGATTTGTCTATCGGGAGATTGTGACAGCAGCAGCCAGAGCAGTGGTACCACACTCAGCTCTGATGGACAGCATGATGTTGGGGAGGGGGGGGTGTCAAAGTGCACTGGCAAGAGGGGACTCGATAGTCGGGGCACAGATCAGCATTTCTGCAGCCACAAAAGAGACTCCAGGGTGATGTGCTGCCTCCCTGTGCCAGGGTCAAGGATGTCTCTGAGCTGGCGTGGAGCAGCAACCAGAGAACAAAGAATCAAGAAAAATACAGCACAGGAACAGACCCTTTGGCCCTCCAAACCTGTGCCGATCATAACGCCCTAACTAAACCTCTGCCCTTACTCAGCCAGCTTCCTTCTATTCCCTCCTAAATTCATGTACCCATCCAGATGCCTGTTAAATGTTTTAATGTACCTGCTTCCATCACCTCCTCTGGCAGCGCATTGCAATAGATCAGCAAGTGGAATGACTGAGGAGGAGTTAGCGACTAAGATCAGTGAGGCTCCAGTCGTACAATTTCAGTGGTTGCAGATTGCTTTCAGAGCTGATCACATGATTTGATGCGATGTTATTAGGGTGTTGCACAGGCTGATGTTTTACATTCAGTTTGTACTCTACACAGGCAAGAGATCCTGCAATAAATCTGTTGTTAGTTGGATTTTATGTGTACAAACTTATTTCCTTTTGTTTAAAATCCCTAACATAGGATATTACAATAACAACAAAATGAAAGGAGACAAGCTTGTAATAAAGGTACGAGCTAATGAATAGGAGTGAAGGGAAACATGTTCTGGTGGTATGTGGCAAAGAGGCCCCAGCTTTTCTAATTAGATTTATCAAAGACTTGGTTTCAGGAACAGAGAAATATAAATAAAATACTGCAGATCCTGGAGATCTCAAATAAAAACAGAAAGTGCTGTAAAATCTCAGCAGATCTGGCAGCATCTGTGGAGAGAGAAACAGAATTAACAAATTCCAAAGAGGATTCATATTGGACTCAAAACATTAGATTTGCTTCACCGTCCACAGATTCTGCCAGACCTGCTGCATCTTCCAGCACTTTTAGTTTTTAGTATTAAAGAATAATTGACAGAGCGAAGTCATGCCTAAGAGAATTGCTTGAATTTTTAAACCAGATGTGTAGATGAGGGCAGTATGTTTGATGTGGTTTATATGAATTTCAGCAAAGTCTTTGACAAGGTCCCACATTGAAGTATAGAATCCCTAAAGTGGAGAAGGAGGTCATTCGGCCCATCGAGTCTGCAGTGACAACAATCACACCCAGGTCCTGTCCCTGCAACTCCATATATTTACCCCACTAATCCCTCTAACCTACGCATCCCAGGACACTAAAGCACAATGTAGCATGGCCAATTAACCTAACCTGCACAGCTTTGGAGTGTGGGAGGAAAACGGAGCACCCGGAGTAAACCCAGACTCCACACAGTCAGTCACCCAAGCCGGGAATCAAACCTGGGTCCCTGGAACTGTGAGGCAGCAGTACTAACCACTGTGCCACTGTGGCGTCTGATAAAGGAGGGAAAAGTGTATGGGATCTAGGGAAACTTGGTAAGTTGGATCCAAAACTGGCTTAGTGATATTAGACAGAGGATGGTGGTCCAGGGCTGTTAGTGTAACTGGGGGCTGGTGCGCAGTGGCAGGCCACAGAAGTCAGTAGTACATCCCTTATTGTTCATGATGTACAAATGATATAAACAAGAATGTGGGAAATGCTGAGTAAGTTTGCAAATGACACAAATGTTGGTAGTGTGGTTAATAGTGTGGAAGAAAGTTGGTCAGATGGGCAGAGAAGTGGCAGATGGAATATAATCCTGAAAGTGTGAGGTGATTCACTTTAGAGGGAATAATGAAACAAGGGAATATTTAATGAATGGCCAGGATATCAGGAAACTCAGAGGAACAGAATATCTTGGGTGCTTGCCCACAGATCACTGAAGGTGGACAGGTTAATAGGGTAGTTAAGAAGATATGGAACACTTGCATTTATCTGTCATGTTAAAGAGCATAAGAGCAGGGAAATTATGTTGACGATGAACAAATCTTTTGCTGGGTCATGGCTGGAGTATTGTCTGTGGTTCTGCTCACCTCACCAGAGGAAGGATGTGATGAGATGGTGAGGGTACAAAGGAGGTTCGCCAGGATGTTGCCTGGCACGGAACGTTCCAGCTATAAGGAGAGATTGGTCAGAAAAACTCACCCCCCTGAGGAACACTCACCCCCCCCTGAGGAACACTCACCCCCCTGAGGAACACTCACCCCCCTGAGGAACACTCACCCCCCTGAGGAACACTCACCCCCCTGAGGAACACTCACCCCCTGAGGAACACTCACCCTCTGAGGAACACTCACCCCCCTGAGGAACACTCACCCCCTGAGGAACACTCACCCCCCTGAGGAACACTCACCCCCCTGAGGAACACTCCCCCCCCTGAGGAACACTCCCCCCCTGAGGAACACTCCCCCCCTGAGGAACACTCACCCCCCTGAGGAACACTCCCCCCCCTGAGGAACACTCCCCCCCTGAGGAACACTCACCCCCCTGAGGAACACTCCCCCCCCTGAGGAACACTCACCCCCCTGAGGAACACTCACCCCCTGAGGAACACTCACCCCCCTGAGGAACACTCACCCCCTGAGGAACACTCACCCCCCTGAGGAACACTCACCCCCCTGGGGAACACTCACCCCCCTGAGGAACACTCACCCCCCTGAGGAACACTCACCCCCCTGAGGAACACTCACCCCCCTGAGGAACACTCCCCCCCTGAGGAACACTCACCCCCCCCTGAGGAACACTCACCCCCTGAGGAACACTCACCCCCCTGAGGAACACTCCCCCCCTGAGGAACACTCACCCCCCTGAGGAACACTCACCCCCTGAGGAACACTCACCCCCCTGAGGAACACTCCCCCCTCTGAGGAACACTCACCCCCTGAGGAACACTCACCCCCTGAGGAACACTCACCCCCTGAGGAACACTCACCCCCCTGAGGAACACTCACCCTCTGAGGAACACTCACCCCCCTGAGGAACACTCACCCCCCCTGAGGAACACTCACCCCCCCTGAGGAACACTCACCCCCCTGAGGAACACTCACCCCCTGAGGAACACTCACCCCCCTGAGGAACACTCACCCCCCTGAGGAACACTCACCCCCCTGAGGAACACTCACCCCCTGAGGAACACTCACCCCCCTGAGGAACACTCACCCCCCTGAGGAACACTCACCCCCCTGAGGAACACTCACCCCCTGAGGAACACTCACCCCCCTGAGGAACACTCACCCTCTGAGGAACACTCCCCCCTCTGAGGAACACTCCCCCCCCTGAGGAACACTCCCCCCCCTGAGGAACACTCACCCCCTGAGGAACACTCACCCCCCTGAGGAACACTCACCCCCCTGAGGAACACTCACCCCCCTGAGGAACACTCCCCCCTCTGAGGAACACTCACCCCCCTGAGGAACACTCCCCCCTCTGAGGAACACTCACCCCCCCTGAGGAACACTCACCCCCTGAGGAACACTCACCCCCCTGAGGAACACTCACCCCCCCTGAGGAACACTCACCCCCCTGAGGAACACTCCCCCCCTCTGAGGAACACTCACCCCCCCTGAGGAACACTCACCCCCTGAGGAACACTCACCCCCCCTGAGGAACACTCACCCCCCTGAGGAACACTCACCCCCCTGAGGAACACTCCCCCCTCTGAGGAACACTCACCCCCCTGAGGAACACTCACCCCCTGAGGAACACTCACCCCCCTGAGGAACACTCACCCCCTGAGGAACACTCACCCCCTGAGGAACACTCACCCCCCTGAGGAACACTCACCCCCCTGAGGAACACTCACCCCCTGAGGAACACTCACCCCCTGAGGAACACTCACCCCCTGAGGAACACTCACCCCCTGAGGAACACTCACCCCCCTGAGGAACACTCACCCCCTGAGGAACACTCACCCCCCTGAGGAACACTCACCCCCCTGAGGAACACTCACCCCCTGAGGAACACTCACCCCCTGAGGAACACTCACCCCCTGAGGAACACTCACCCCCTGAGGAACACTCACCCCCCTGAGGAACACTCACCCCCCTGAGGAACACTCACCCCCTGAGGAACACTCACCCCCCTGAGGAACACTCACCCCCCCCCTGAGGAACACTCACCCCCCTGAGGAACACTCACCCCCTGAGGAACACTCACCCCCCTGAGGAACACTCACCCTCTGAGGAACACTCACCCCCCTGAGGAACACTCACCCCCTGAGGAACACTCCCCCCCCTGAGGAACACTCACCCCCTGAGGAACACTCACCCCCTGAGGAACACTCACCCCCCTGAGGAACACTCACCCCTGAGGAACACTCACCCCCCTGAGGAAACACTCACCCTCTGAGGAACACTCACCCCCTGAGGAACACTCACCCCCCTGAGGAACACTCACCCCCCCTGAGGAACACTCACCCCCTGAGGAACACTCACCCCCTGAGGAACACTCACCCCCCTGAGGAACACTCACCCCCCCTGAGGAACACTCACCCCCCTGAGGAACACTCACCCCCCTGAGGAACACTCACCCCCCCTGAGGAACACTCACCCCCCTGAGGAACACTCACCCCCCCTGAGGAACACTCACCCCCCCTGAGGAACACTCACCCCCCTGAGGAACACTCACCCCCTGAGGAACACTCACCCCCCTGAGGAACACTCACCCCCCTGAGGAACACTCACCCTCTGAGGAACACTCCCCCCCTGAGGAACACTCCCCCCCCTGAGGAACACTCACCCCCCTGAGGAACACTCACCCCCTGAGGAACACTCACCCCCCTGAGGAACACTCACCCCCCCTGAGGAACACTCACCCCCCTGAGGAACACTCACCCCCTGAGGAACACTCACCCCCCTGAGGAACACTCACCCCCTGAGGAACACTCCCCCCCCTGAGGAACACTCACCCCCTGAGGAACACTCACCCCCCTGAGGAACACTCACCCCCCCTGAGGAACACTCACCCCCCTGAGGAACACTCACCCCCTGAGGAACACTCCCCCCCTGAGGAACACTCACCCCCTGAGGAACACTCACCCCCCTGAGGAACACTCACCCCCCCTGAGGAACACTCACCCCCCTGAGGAACACTCCCCCTCTGAGGAACACTCACCCCCCCCTGAGGAACACTCACCCCCCTGAGGAACACTCACCCCCCTGAGGAACACTCACCCCTCTGAGGAACACTCACCCCCCCTGAGGAACACTCACCCCCCTGAGGAACACTCCCCCCTCTGAGGAACACTCACCCCCCCTGAGGAACACTCACCCCCTGAGGAACACTCACCCCCCTGAGGAACACTCACCCCCCTGAGGAACACTCACCCCCCTGAGGAACACTCACCCCCTGAGGAACACTCACCCCCCTGAGGAACACTCACCCCCCCTGAGGAACACTCCCCCCTCTGAGGAACACTCCCCCCCCTGAGGAACACTCACCCCCCTGAGGAACACTCACCCCCCCTGAGGAACACTCACCCCCCCTGAGGAACACTCACCCCCCTGAGGAACACTCACCCCCCTGAGGAACACTCACCCCCCTGAGGAACACTCCACCCCCCTGAGGAACACTCACCCCCCTGAGGAACACTCACCCCCCTGAGGAACACTCACCCCCCTGAGGAACACTCACCCCCCCTGAGGAACACTCACCCCCCTGAGGAACACTCACCCCCCCCTGAGGAACACTCACCCCCCCTGAGGAACACTCACCCCCCTGAGGAACACTCACCCCCCTGAGGAACACTCACCCCCCCTGAGGAACACTCACCCCCCTGAGGAACACTCACCCCCCCTGAGGAACACTCCCCCCCCTGAGGAACACTCACCCCCCTGAGGAACACTCCCCCCTCTGAGGAACACTCACCCCCCCCTGAGGAACACTCCCCCCCCTGAGGAACACTCCCCCCCCTGAGGAACACTCACCCCCCTGAGGAACACTCACCCCCTGAGGAACACTCACCCCCCCTGAGGAACACTCCCCCCCTGAGGAACACTCACCCCCCTGAGGAACACTCCCCCCTCTGAGGAACACTCACCCCCCTGAGGAACACTCCCCCCTCTGAGGAACACTCACCCCCCCTGAGGAACACTCACCCCCCTGAGGAACACTCACCCCCCCTGAGGAACACTCCCCCCCCTGAGGAACACTCACCCCCCTGAGGAACACTCCCCCCTCTGAGGAACACTCACCCCCCCTGAGGAACACTCACCCCCTGAGGAACACTCCCCCTCTGAGGAACACTCACCCCCCTGAGGAACACTCACCCCCCCTGAGGAACACTCACCCCCCTGAGGAACACTCACCCCCCCTGAGGAACACTCCCCCCCCTGAGGAACACTCACCCCCTGAGGAACACTCCCCCCCCTGAGGAACACTCACCCCCCTGAGGAACACTCACCCCCTGAGGAACACTCACCCCCTGAGGAACACTCCCCCCCCTGAGGAACACTCACCCCCCTGAGGAACACTCACCCCCCCTGAGGAACACTCACCCCCCCTGAGGAACACTCACCCCCCTGAGGAACACTCACCCCCTGGGGAACACTCACCCCCCTGAGGAACACTCACCCCCTGGGGAACACTCACCCCCTGAGGAACACTCACCCCCCTGAGGAACACTCACCCCCTGAGGAACACTCACCCCCTGAGGAACACTCCCCCCCTGAGGAACACTCACCCCCCTGAGGAACACTCATCCCCCTGAGAACACTCACCCCCTGAGGAACACTCACCCCCTGAGGAACACTCACCCCCCTGAGGAACACTCCCCCCCTGAGGAACACTCACCCCCCTGAGGAACACTCACCCCCCTGAGGAACACTCACCCCCCCTGAGGAACACTCACCCCCCCTGAGGAACACTCACCCCCTGGGGAACACTCACCCCCTGAGGAACACTCACCCCCCCTGAGGAACACTCACCCCCTGGGGAAACACTCACCCCCTGAGGAACACTCACCCCCCTGGGGAACACTCACCCCCCTGAGGAACACTCATCCCCCTGAGGAACACTCACCCCCCTGAGGAACACTCACCCCCCCTGAGGAACACTCACCCCCTGAGGAACACTCACCCCCCCTGAGGAACACTCACCCCCTGGGAACACTCACCCCCTGAGGAACACTCACCCCCCTGAGGAACACTCATCCCCCTGAGGAACACTCACCCCCTGAGGAACACTCACCCCCCTGAGGAACACTCCCCCCCTGAGGAACACTCACCCCCTGAGGAACACTCCCCCCCTGAGGAACACTCACCCCCCCTGAGGAACACTCACCCCCCTGAGGAACACTCATCCCCCTGAGGAACACTCACCCCTGAGGAACACTCACCCCCCTGAGGAACACTCCCCCCCTGAGGAACACTCACCCCCTGAGGAACACTCACCCCCCTGAGGAACACTCATCCCCCTGAGGAACACTCACCCCCTGAGGAACACTCACCCCCTGAGGAACACTCACCCCCCTGAGGAACACTCACCCCCTGAGGAACACTCACCCCCCTGAGGAACACTCCCCCCCTGAGGAACACTCACCCCCTGAGGAACACTCCCCCCCTGAGGAACACTCACCCCCTGAGGAACACTCACCCCCCTGAGGAACACTCATCCCCCTGAGGAACACTCACCCCCTGAGGAACACTCACCCCCCTGAGGAACACTCCCCCCCTGAGGAACACTCACCCCCCTGAGGAACACTCACCCCCCTGGGGAACACTCACCCCCCTGAGGAACACTCATCCCCCTGAGGAACACTCACCCCCTGAGGAACACTCACCCCCCTGAGGAACACTCCCCCCCTGAGGAACACTCACCCCCCCTGAGGAACACTCACCCCCTGAGGAACACTCACCCCCCTGAGGAACACTCACCCCCCTGAGGAACACTCACCCTCTGAGGAACACTCCCCCCTCTGAGGAACACTCACCCCCTGAGGAACACTCACCCCCCCTGAGGAACACTCACCCTCTGAGGAACACTCCCCCCTCTGAGGAACACTCACCCCTCTGAGGAACACTCCCCCCTCTGAGGAACACTCCCCCCTCTGAGGAACACTCACCCCCCTGAGGAACACTCACCCCCCCTGAGGAACACTCACCCCCCTGAGGAACACTCACCCCCCCTGAGGAACACTCACCCCCCTGGGAACACTCACCCCCCTGGGGAACACTCACCCCCTGGGGAACACTCACCCCCCTGAGGAACACTCACCCCCCTGGGGAACACTCACCCCCCTGAGGAACACTCACCCCCCTGGGGAACACTCACCCCTCTGAGGAACACTCCCCCCCCTGAGGAACACTCACCCCCCTGAGGAACACTCACCCCCCTGAGGAACACTCACCCCCCTGAGGAACACTCACCCCCCTGAGGAACACTCACCCCTCCTGAGGAACACTCACCCCCCTGGGGAACACTCACCCCCCTGAGGAACACTCACCCCCCTGAGGAACACTCACCCCCTGAGGAACACTCACCCCCCTGAGGAACACTCACCCCCCTGAGGAACACTCACCCCCCTGAGGAACACTCACCCCCCTGAGGAACACTCACCCCCCTGAGGAACACTCACCCCCTGGGAACACTCACCCCCTGAGGAACACTCCCCCCCCTGAGGAACACTCACCCCCTGAGGAACACTCCCCCCCCTGAGGAACACTCACCCCTCTGAGGAACACTCCCCCCCTGAGGAACACTCCCCCCCCTGAGGAACACTCACCCCCTGAGGAACACTCACCCCCTGAGGAACACTCACCCCCCTGAGGAACACTCACCCCCCTGAGGAACACTCACCCCCTGAGGAACACTCACCCCCTGAGGAACACTCACCCCCCTGAGGAACACTCACCCCCCTGAGGAACACTCACCCCCCTGAGGAACACTCACCCCCCTGAGGAACACTCACCCCTGAGGAACACTCACCCCCCTGAGGAACACTCACCCCCTGAGGAACACTCACCCCCCTGAGGAACACTCACCCCCCTGGGGAACACTCACCCCCCTGAGGAACACTCCCCCCCCTGAGGAACACTCACCCCCCTGAGGAACACTCCCCCCCCTGAGGAACACTCACCCCCTGGGGAACACTCACCCCCCTGAGGAACACTCACCCCCCTGGGAACACTCACCCCCTGAGGAACACTCACCCCCCTGAGGAACACTCACCCCCCTGAGGAACACTCCCCCCCTGAGGAACACTCACCCCCCTGAGGAACACTCCCCCCCTGAGGAACACTCACCCCCCTGAGGAACACTCACCCCCCTGAGGAACACTCCCCCCCTGAGGAACACTCCCCCCCTGAGGAACACTCACCCCCCTGAGGAACACTCACCCCCCTGAGAAACACTCACCCCCTGGGGAACACTCACCCCCTGAGGAACACTCACCCCCCTGAGGAACACTCACCCCCCTGAGGAACACTCACCCCCCTGAGGAACACTCACCCCCTGAGGAACACTCACCCCCCTGAGGAACACTCACCCCCTGAGGAACACTCACCCCCTGGGGAACACTCACCCCCTGAGGAACACTCACCCCCTGAGGAACACTCACCCCCCTGAGGAACACTCACCCCCCTGAGGAACACTCACCCCCCTGAGGAACACTCACCCCCCTGAGGAACACTCACCCCCTGAGGAACACTCACCCCCCTGAGGAACACTCACCCCCCTGAGGAACACTCACCCTCTGAGGAACACTCACCCCCCTGAGGAACACTCACCCCCCTGAGGAACACTCCCCCCCCTGAGGAACACTCCCCCCCTGAGGAACACTCACCCCCCTGAGGAACACTCACCCCCTGAGGAACACTCACCCCCTGGGGAACACTCACCCCCTGAGGAACACTCACCCCCCTGAGGAACACTCACCCCCCTGAGGAACACTCACCCCCCTGAGGAACACTCACCCCCCTGAGGAACACTCACCCCCTGAGGAACACTCACCCCCCTGGGGAACACTCACCCCCCTGAGGAACACTCCCCCCCTGAGGAACACTCACCCCCCTGAGGAACACTCACCCCCCTGAGGAACACTCACCCCCCTGAGGAACACTCACCCCCCTGAGGAACACTCCCCCCCTGAGGAACACTCACCCCCCTGAGGAACACTCACCCCCCTGAGGAACACTCACCCCCCTGAGGAACACTCACCCCCCTGAGGAACACTCACCCCCCTGAGGAACACTCACCCTCCTGGGGAACACTCACCCCCTGAGGAACACTCACCCCCCTGAGGAACACTCACCCCCCTGAGGAACACTCACCCCCCTGAGGAACACTCACCCTCCTGGGGAACACTCACCCCCTGAGGAACACTCACCCCCCTGAGGAACACTCACCCTCCTGGGGAACACTCACCCCCTGAGGAACACTCACCCTCCTGGGGAACACTCACCCCCCTGAGGAACACTCACCCCCCTGAGGAACACTCACCCTCCTGGGGAACACTCACCCCCCTGAGGAACACTCACCCCCCTGAGGAACACTCCCCCCCCTGAGGAACACTCACCCTCCTGAGGAACACTCCCCCCCTGAGGAACACTCACCCTCTGAGGAACACTCCCCCCCTGGGGAACACTCACCCCCCTGAGGAACACTCACCCTCCTGGGGAACACCACCCCCTGAGGAACACTCACCCCCTGAGGAACACTCACCCCCCTGAGGAACACTCACCCTCCTGGGGAACACTCACCCCCCTGAGGAACACTCACCCCCTGAGGAACACTCACCCCCCTGAGGAACACTCACCCTCCTGGGAACACTCACCCCCCTGAGGAACACTCACCCCCTGAGGAACACTCCCCCCCCTGAGGAACACTCCCCCCCTGAGGAACACTCACCCCCCTGAGGAACACTCACCCCTCTGAGGAACACTCCCCCCCCCTGAGGAACACTCCCCCCCCTGAGGAACACTCCCCCCCCTGAGGAACACTCACCCCCCTGAGGAACACTCACCCTCTGAGGAACACTCCCCCCTCTGAGGAACACTCACCCCCCTGAGGAACACTCACCCCCTGAGGAACACTCACCCCCCTGAGGAACACTCACCCCCTGAGGAACACTCACCCCCTGAGGAACACTCACCCCCCCTGAGGAACACTCACCCTCTGAGGAACACTCCCCGCCTCCCTGAGGAACACTCACCCTCTGAGGAACACTCACCCCCCTGAGGAACACTCACCCCCTGAGGAACACTCACCCCTCTGAGGAACACTCACCCCCCTGGGGAACACTCACCCCCCTGAGGAACACTCACCCCCCTGAGGAACACTCCCCCCCCTGAGGAACACTCACCCCCCTGAGGAACACTCCCCCCCTGAGGAACACTCACCCCCCCTGAGGAACACTCACCCCCCTGAGGAACACTCACCCCCCTGAGGAACACTCACCCCCCTGAGGAACACTCACCCCCCTGAGGAACACTCCCCCCCCTGAGGAACACTCACCCCCTGAGGAACACTCCCCCCCTGAGGAACACTCACCCCCCTGAGGAACACTCACCCCCCTGAGGAACACTCACCCCCCTGAGGAACACTCACCCCCTGAGGAACACTCACCCCTCTGAGGAACACTCACCCCTCTGAGGAACACTCACCCCCCTGGGGAACACTCCCCCCCTGAGGAACACTCACCCCCCTGAGGAACACTCCCCCCTGAGGAACACTCCCCCCCTGAGGAACACTCACCCCCCTGAGGAACACTCACCCCCCTGAGGAACACTCACCCCCCTGAGGAACACTCCCCCCCTGAGGAACACTCCCCCCCTGAGGAACACTCCCCCCCTGAGGAACACTCACCCCCCTGAGGAACACTCCCCCCCTGAGGAACACTCCCCCCCCTGAGGAACACTCACCCCCCTGAGGAACACTCACCCCCCTGAGGAACACTCACCCCCCTGAGGAACACTCCCCCCCCTGAGGAACACTCCCCCCCCTGAGGAACACTCACCCTCCTGAGGAACACTCACCTCCTGAGGAACACTCCCCTCCTGAGGAACACTCACCCCCTGAGGAACACTCACCCCCCTGAGGAACACTCACCCCCCTGAGGAACACTCACCCCCCTGAGGAACACTCACCCCCTGAGGAACACTCACCCCCCTGAGGAACACTCACCCCCCTGAGGAACACTCACCCCCTGAGGAACACTCACCCCCCTGAGGAACACTCACCCCCTGAGGAACACTCACCCCCTGAGGAACACTCACCCCCCTGAGGAACACTCACCCCCTGAGGAACACTCACCCCCCTGAGGAACACTCACCCCCTGAGGAACACTCACCCCCCTGGGGAACACTCACCCCCCTGAGGAACACACCCCCCCCTGAGGAACACTCACCCTCCTGAGGAACACTCACCCCTGAGGAACACTCACCCCCCTGAGGAACACTCACCCCCCTGAGGAACACTCACCCTCTGAGGAACACTCACCCCCCTGAGGAACACTCACCCCCTGAGGAACACTCACCCCCCTGAGGAACACTCACCCCCCTGAGGAACACTCACCCCCTGAGGAACACTCACCCCCCTGAGGAACACTCACCCCCCTGAGGAACACTCCCCCCCTGACGAACACTCACCCCCCTGAGGAACACTCCCCCCCCTGAGGAACACTCACCCCCCCTGAGGAACACTCACCCCCTGAGGAACACTCACCCCCTGAGGAACACTCACCCCCTGAGGAACACTCACCCCCCTGAGGAACACTCACCCCCTGAGGAACACTCACCCCCCTGAGGAACACTCACCCCCCTGAGGAACACTCACCCCCTGAGGAACACTCACCCCCCTGAGGAACACTCACCCCCCTGAGGAACACTCACCCCCCCCCCTGAGGAACACTCACCCCCTGAGAACACTCACCCCCCCTGAGGAACACTCACCCCCTGAGGAACACTCACCCCCTGAGGAACACTCACCCCCCTGAGGAACACTCACCCCCCTGAGGAACACTCACCCTCTGAGGAACACTCCCCCCCCTGAGGAACACTCACCCCCTGGGAACACTCACCCCCTGAGGAACACTCACCCCCCTGAGGAACACTCACCCCCTGAGGAACACTCACCCCCCTGAGGAACACTCACCCCCCTGAGGAACACTCACCCCCTGAGGAACACTCACCCCCTGAGGAACACTCACCCCCCTGAGGAACACTCACCCCCCTGAGGAACACTCACCCTCCTGACGAACACTCACCCCCCTGAGGAACACTCACCCTCTGAGGAACACTCACCCCCCTGAGGAACACTCACCCCCCTGAGGAACACTCACCCCCCTGAGGAACACTCACCCCCCTGAGGAACACTCACCCCCCTGAGGAACACTCACCCCCTGAGGAACACTCACCCCCTGAGGAACACTCACCCCCTGAGGAACACTCACCCCCCTGAGGAACACTCACCCCCCTGAGGAACACTCACCCCCTGAGGAACACTCACCCCCCCTGAGGAACACTCACCCCCCTGAGGAACACTCACCCCCCTGAGGAACACTCACCCCCTGAGGAACACTCACCCCCCTGAGGAACACTCACCCCCTGAGGAACACTCACCCCCCTGAGGAACACTCACCCCCTGAGGAACACTCACCCCCCTGAGGAACACTCACCCCCCTGAGGAACACTCACCCCCCTGAGGAACACTCACCCCCTGAGGAACACTCACCCCCCTGAGGAACACTCACCCCCTGAGGAACACTCACCCCCCTGAGGAACACTCAACCCCCTGGGAACACTCACCCCCCCTGAGGAACACTCACCCCCCTGAGGAACACTCACCCCCTGAGGAACACTCACCCCCCTGAGGAACACTCACCCCCTGGGGAACACTCACCCCCCTGAGGAACACTCACCCCCTGAGGAACACTCACCCCCTCTGAGGAACACTCACCCCCTGAGGAACACTCACCCCCCTGAGGAACACTCACCCCCCTGAGGAACACTCACCCCCCTGAGGAACACTCCCCCCCCTGAGGAACACTCACCCCCTGAGGAACACTCACCCCCCTGAGGAACACTCACCCCCCTGAGGAACACTCACCCCCCTGAGGAACACTCACCCCCCTGAGGAACACTCACCCCCTCTGAGGAACACTCACCCCCTGAGGAACACTCACCCCCCTGGGGAACACTCACCCCCCTGAGGAACACTCACCCCCCTGAGGAACACTCACCCCCTCTGAGGAACACTCACCCCCTGAGGAACACTCACCCCCCTGAGGAAACACTCACCCCCCTGAGGAACACTCACCCCCTGAGGAACACTCACCCCCCTGAGGAACACTCACCCCCCTGAGGAACACTCACCCCCCTGAGGAACACTCACCCCCTGAGGAACACTCACCCCCTGAGGAACACTCACCCCTCTGAGGAACACTCACCCCCCTGAGGAACACTCACCCCCTGAGGAACACTCACCCTCTGAGGAACACTCACCCCCCTGAGGAACACTCACCCCTCTGAGGAACACTCACCCCCTCTGAGGAACACTCACCCCCCTGAGGAACACTCACCCCCTGAGGAACACTCACCCCCTGAGGAACACTCACCCCCCTGAGGAACACTCACCCCTGAGGAACACTCACCCCCTGAGGAACACTCACCCCCCTGAGGAACACTCACCCCCCTGAGGAACACTCACCCCCCTGAGGAACACTCACCCCCTGAGGAACACTCACCCCCCTGAGGAACACTCACCCCCCTGAGGAACACTCACCCCCCTGAGGAACACTCACCCTCCTGAGGAACACTCACCCTCCTGAGGAACACTCACCCCCCTGAGGAACACTCACCCCCTGAGGAACACTCACCCCCCTGAGGAACACTCACCCTCCTGAGGAACACTCACCCTCCTGAGGAACACTCACCCCCCTGAGGAACACTCACCCTCTGAGGAACACTCACCCCCTGAGGAACACTCACCCCCTGAGGAACACTCACCCCCTCTGAGGAACACTCACCCTCCTGAGGAACACTCACCCCCCTGAGGAACACTCACCCCCCTGGGGAACACTCACCCCCCCTGAGGAACACTCACCCCCTGACGAACACTCACCCCCCTGGGGAACACTCACCCCCCTGAGGAACACTCACCCCCTGAGGAACACTCACCCCCCTGAGGAACACTCACCCCCTGAGGAACACCACCCCCCTGAGGAACACTCACCCCCTGAGGAACACTCACCCCCCTGAGGAACACTCCCCCCCTGAGGAACACTCACCCCCTGGGAACACTCACCCCCCTGAGGAACACTCACCCCCCTGAGAACACTCACCCCCTGAGGAACACTCACCCCCCTGAGGAACACTCACCCCCTGAGGAACACTCACCCCCCTGAGGAACACTCACCCCCTGGGAACACTCACCCCCTGAGGAACACTCACCCCCCCTGAGGAACACTCACCCCCTGAGGAACACTCACCCCCTGAGGAACACTCACCCCCCCTGAGGGAACACTCACCCCCCCTGAGGAACACTCACCCCCTGAGGAACACTCACCCCCCTGAGGAACACTCACCCCCCTGGGAACACTCACCCCCTGAGGAACACTCACCCCCCTGGGAACACTCACCCCCCTGAGGAACACTCACCCCCTGAGGAACACTCACCCCCCTGAGGAACACTCACCCCCCTGAGGAACACTCACCCCCCTGAGGAACACTCACCCCCTGGGAACACTCACCCCCTGGAGGAACACTCACCCTCCTGAGGAACACTCACCCCCCCTGAGGAACACTCACCCCCCTGGGAACACTCACCCCCCTGAGGAACACTCACCCCCCTGAGGAACACTCACCCCCCTGAGGAACACTCACCCCCCCTGAGGAACACTCACCCCTCTGAGGAACACTCACCCCCCTGAGGAACACTCACCCCCCTGAGGAACACTCCCCCCCTGAGGAACACTCACCCCCCTGAGGAACACTCACCCCCCCTGAGGAACACTCACCCCCTGAGGAACACTCACCCCCTGAGGAACACTCACCCCCCCCTGAGGAACACTCACCCCCCTGAGGAACACTCACCCCCCTGGGGAACACTCACCCCCCTGAGGAACACTCAACCCCCCCCCTGAGGAACACTCACCCCCCTGAGGAACACTCACCCCCTGAGGAACACTCACCCCCTGAGGAACACTCACCCTCTGAGGAACACTCACCCCTGAGGAACACTCACCCCCCTGAGGAACACTCCCCCCCTGAGGAACACTCACCCCCCTGAGGAACACTCACCCCCCTGAGGAACACTCACCCCCTGAGGAACACTCACCCCCCCCTGAGGAACACTCACCCCCTGAGGAACACTCACCCCCTGAGGAACACTCACCCCCTGAGGAACACTCACCCCCCTGAGGAACACTCACCCTCCTGAGGAACACTCACCCCCCTGAGGAACACTCACCCCCCTGAGGAACACTCACCCCCTGAGGAACACTCACCCCCCTGGGGAACACTCACCCCCTGAGAACACTCACCCCCCTGAGGAACACTCACCCCCTGAGGAACACTCACCCCCCTGGGGAACACTCACCCTCCTGAGGAACACTCACCCCCCTGAGGAACACTCACCCCCCTGGGGAACACTCACCCCCCCTGAGGAACACTCACCCCCCTGAGGAACACTCACCCCCTGAGGAACACTCACCCCCCTGAGGAACACTCACCCTCTGAGGAACACTCACCCCCCTGAGGAACACTCCCCCCCTGAGGAACACTCACCCCCCCTGAGGAACACTCACCCCCTGAGGAACACTCACCCCCCTGAGGAACACTCACCCCCCTGAGGAACACTCACCCCCCCCTGAGGAACACTCACCCCCTGAGGAACACTCACCCCCCTGAGGAACACTCCCCCCCTGAGGAACACTCACCCCCCTGAGGAACACTCACCCCCCTGAGGAACACTCACCCCCCCCTGAGGAACACTCACCCCCTGAGGAACACTCACCCCCCTGAGGAACACTCCCCCCCCTGAGGAACACTCACCCCCCTGAGGAACACTCACCCCCCTGAGGAACACTCCCTCCCCTGAGGAACACTCACCCTCCTGAGGAACACTCCCCCCCCTGAGGAACACTCACCCTCCTGAGGAACACTCACCCCCCTGAGGAACACTCCCCCCCCTGAGGAACACTCACCCCCTGAGGAACACTCACCCCCCTGAGGAACACTCACCCCCTGAGGAACACTCACCCCCTGAGGAACACTCACCCCCCTGAGGAACACTCACCCCCTGAGGAACACTCACCCCCTGAGGAACACTCACCCCCCTGAGGAACACTCACCCCCTGAGGAACACTCACCCCCCTGAGGAACACTCACCCCCCTGGGGAACACTCCCCCCCCTGAGGAACACTCCCCCCCCTGAGGAACACTCACCCTCTGAGGAACACTCACCCCCCTGAGGAACACTCCCCCCCCTGAGGAACACTCACCCCCCTGAGGAACACTCCCCCCCCTGAGGAACACTCACCCCCCCCTGAGGAACACTCACCCCCTGAGGAACACTCCCCCCCCTGAGGAACACTCACCCCCCTGAGGAACACTCCCCCCCTGAGGAACACTCACCCCCCTGAGGAACACTCACCCCCTGAGGAACACTCACCCCCCTGAGGAACACTCCCCCCCTGAGGAACACTCCCCCCCTGAGGAACACTCACCCCCTGAGGAACACTCACCCCCCTGAGGAACACTCACCCCCCTGAGGAACACTCCCCCCTGAGGAACACTCACCCCCCTGAGGAACACTCACCCCCCCCTGAGGAACACTCACCCCCCTGAGGAACACACTCACCCTCTGAGGAACACTCACCCCCCTGAGGAACACTCACCCCCTGAGGAACACTCCCCCCCTGAGGAACACTCCCCCCCCTGAGGAACACTCCCCCCCTGAGGAACACTCACCCCCCCCTGAGGAACACTCACCCCCTGAGGAACACTCACCCCCCTGAGGAACACTCACCCCCCTGAGGAACACTCACCCCCCTGAGGAACACTCACCCCCCTGAGGAACACTCACCCCCCTGAGGAACACTCCCCCCCCTGAGGAACACTCACCCCCCTGAGGAACACTCACCCCCCTGAGGAACACTCCCCCCCCTGAGGAACACTCACCCCCCTGAGGAACACTCACCCCCTGAGGAACACTCACCCCCCCTGAGGAACACTCACCCCCCTGAGGAACACTCACCCTCTGAGGAACACTCACCCCCCTGAGGAACACTCACCCTCCTGAGGAACACTCACCCCCTGAGGAACACTCACCCTCTGAGGAACACTCACCCCCCTGAGGAACACTCACCCTCCTGAGGAACACTCACCCCCCTGAGGAACACTCACCCTCTGAGGAACACTCACCCCCCTGAGGAACACTCACCCCCCTGAGGAACACTCACCCTCTGAGGAACACTCACCCCCCTGAGGAACACTCACCCCTCCTGAGGAACACTCACCCCCCTGAGGAACACTCACCCTCTGAGGAACACTCACCCCCCTGAGAACACTCACCCTCCTGAGGAACACTCACCCCCCTGAGGAACACTCACCCTCTGAGGAACACTCACCCCCCTGAGGAACACTCACCCCCCTGAGGAACACTCCCCCCCTGAGGAACACTCACCCCCCTGAGGAACACTCACCCCCCTGAGGAACACTCACCCCCCCTGAGGAACACTCCCCCCCCTGAGGAACACTCCCCCCCTGAGGAACACTCACCCCCTGAGGAACACTCACCCCCCTGAGGAACACTCACCCCCCTGAGGAACACTCCCCCCCCTGAGGAACACTCACCCCCCCTGAGGAACACTCCCCCCCCTGAGGAACACTCCCCCCCCTGAGGAACACTCACCCCCCTGAGGAACACTCACCCCCCTGAGGAACACTCACCCCCCTGAGGAACACTCCCCCCCCTGAGGAACACTCACCCTCCTGAGGAACACTCACCCCCTGAGGAACACTCACCCCCTGAGGAACACTCACCCCCCCTGAGGAACACTCACCCCCTGAGGAACACTCACCCCCTGAGGAACACTCACCCCCCTGAGGAACACTCACCCCCCTGAGGAACACTCACCCCCTGAGGAACACTCACCCCCCTGAGGAACACTCACCCCCCTGAGGAACACTCACCCCCCTGGGGAACACTCCCCCCCTGGGGAACACTCACCCCCCTGGGGAACACTCCCCCCCCTGAGGGAACACTCACCCCCCTGAGGAACACTCACCCCCCTGAGGAACACTCCCCCCCTGAGGAACACTCACCCCCTGAGGAACACTCACCCTCCCTGAGGAACACTCCCCCCCCTGAGGAACACTCCCCCCCCTGAGGAACACTCACCCCCTGAGGAACACTCACCCCCCTGAGGAACACTCACCCCCTGAGGAACACTCCCCCCCCTGAGGAACACTCCCCCCCCTGAGGAACACTCACCCCCTGAGGAACACTCACCCCCCTGAGGAACACTCCCCTCCTGAGGAACACTCCCCTCCTGAGGAACACTCACCCCCTGAGGAACACTCACCCCCTGAGGAACACTCACCCCCCTGAGGGAACACTCACCCCCTGAGGAACACTCACCCCCCCTGAGGAACACTCCCCTCCTGAGGAACACTCCCCCCTGAGGAACACTCCCCCCCTGAGGAACACTCACCCCCCTGAGGAACACAACCCCTCCTGAGGAACACTCACCCTCCTGAGGAACACTCACCCCCCTGAGGAACACTCACCCCCCTGAGGAACACTCCCCCCCCTGAGGAACACTCACCCCCCCCTGAGGAACACTCACCCCCTGAGGAACACTCACCCCCCTGAGGAACACTCACCCCCCTGAGGAACACTCACCCCCCTGAGGAACACTCCCCCCCCTGAGGAACACTCACCCCCTGAGGAACACTCACCCTCCTGGGAACACTCACCCCCCCTGAGGAACACTCACCCCCTGAGGAACACTCCCCCCCCTGAGGAACACTCACCCCCCCCTGAGGAACACTCACCCCCCTGAGGAACACTCACCCCCTGAGGAACACTCACCCCCCCCTGAGGAACACTCACCCCCTGAGGAACACTCACCCCCCTGAGGAACACTCACCCCCCTGAGGAACACTCACCCCCCTGAGGAACACTCCCCCCCCTGAGGAACACTCACCCCCTGAGGAACACTCACCCCCCTGAGGAACACTCACCCCCCTGAGGAACACTCACCCCCCTGAGGAACACTCCCCCCCCTGAGGAACACTCACCCCCTGAGGAACACTCACCCCCCTGAGGAACACTCACCCCCTGAGGAACACTCACCCTCCTGAGGAACACTCACCCTCCTGAGGAACACTCACCCCCTGAGGAACACTCCCCCCCCTGAGGAACACTCACCCCCCCTGAGGAACACTCACCCCCCTGAGGAACACTCACCCCCCTGAGGAACACTCACCCCCCTGAGGAACACTCACCCCCTGAGGAACACTCACCCTCCTGAGGAACACTCACCCCCCTGAGGAACACTCACCCCCCTGAGGAACACTCACCCCCTGAGGAACACTCACCCTCCTGAGGAACACTCACCCCCCTGAGGAACACTCACCCCCTGAGGAACACTCACCCCCCTGAGGAACACTCACCCCCCTGAGAACACTCACCCCCCTGAGGAACACTCACCCCCTGAGGAACACTCACCCCCTGAGGAACACTCACCCCCTGAGGAACACTCACCCCCTGAGGAACACTCACCCCCTGAGGAACACTCACCCCCCTGAGGAACACTCACCTCCTGAGGAACACTCACCCCCCTGAGGAACACTGACCCCCTGGGGAACACTCATCCCCTGGGGAACACTCACCCCCTGAGGAACACTCACCCCCCTGAGGAACACTCACCCCCCTGAGGAACACTCACCCCCTGAGGAACACTCACCCCCCTGAGGAACACTCCCCCCCTGAGGAACACTCACCCTCTGAGGAACACTCACCCCCCTGAGGAACACTCACCCTCTGAGGAACACTCACCCCCTGAGGAACACTCACCCCCTGAGGAACACTCCCCCCCTGAGGAACACTCACCCCCCTGAGGAACACTCACCCCCCTGAGGAACACTCACCCCCTGAGGAACACTCCCCCCCTGAGGAACACTCACCCTCTGAGGAACACTCACCCCCCTGAGGAACACTCACCCTCTGAGGAACACTCACCCCCTGAGGAACACTCACCCTCTGAGGAACACTCACCCCCCTGAGGAACACTCACCCCCCTGAGGAACACTCACCCCCTGAGGAACACTCACCCCCCTGAGGAACACTCACCCTCCTGAGGAACACTCACCCTCCTGAGGAACACTCACCCCCTGAGGAACACTCACCCCCTGAGGAACACTCACCCTCCTGAGGAACACTCACCCCCTGAGGAACACTCACCCTCTGAGGAACACTCACCCCCCTGAGGAACACTCACCCCCCTGAGGAACACTCACCCTCCTGAGGAACACTCACCCCCTGAGGAACACTCACCCCCCCTGAGGAACACTCACCCCTGAGGAACACTCACCCCCCTGAGGAACACTCACCCCCTGAGGAACACTCACCCCCTGAGGAACACTCACCCCCCTGAGGAACACTCACCCCCTGAGGAACACTCACCCCCTGAGGAACACTCACCCCCCTGAGGAACACTCACCCTCTGAGGAACACTCACCCCCTGAGGAACACTCACCCTCCTGGGGAACACTCACCCTCCTGAGGAACACTCACCCCCTGAGGAACACTCACCCTCCTGAGGAACACTCACCCTCCTGAGGAACACTCACCCCCCTGAGGAACACTCACCCTCCTGGGGAACACTCACCCCTCCTGAGGAACACTCACCCCCTGAGGAACACTCACCCTCCTGAGGAACACTCACCCCCTGAGGAACACTCACCCTCCTGAGGAACACTCACCCCCTGAGGAACACTCACCCTCTGAGGAACACTCACCCCCCTGAGGAACACTCCCCCCCTGAGGAACACTCACCCTCCTGAGGAACACTCACCCCCTGAGGAACACTCACCCTCCTGAGGAACACTCACCCCCTGAGGAACACTCACCCCCTGAGGAACACTCACCCCCCCTGAGGAACACTCACCTCCTGAGGAACACTCACCCCCCTGAGGAACACTCACCCCCCCTGAGGAACACTCACCCCCTGAGGAACACTCACCCCCTGAGGAACACTCACCCCCCTTAGGAACACTCACCCCCCTGAGGAACACTCACCCCCCTGAGGAACACTCCGACCCCCCTGAGGAACACTCACCCCCCCCTGAGGAACACTCACCCCCCTGAGGAACACTCACCCCCCTTAGGAACACTCACCCCCCTGAGGAACACTCACCCCCCTGAGGAACACTCACCCCCTGAGGAACACTCACCCCCCTGAGGAACACTCACCCCCCCTGAGGAACACTCACCCCCCTGAGGAACACTCACCCCCTGAGGAACACTCACCCCCTGAGGAACACTCACCCCCTGAGGAACACTCACCCCCCTGAGGAACACTCACCCCCCTGAGGAACACTCACCCCCCCCTGAGGAACACTCACCCCCTGAGGAACACTCACCCCCCTGAGGAACACTCACCCCCTGAGGAACACTCACCCCCTGAGGAACACTCACCCCCCTGAGGAACACTCACCCCCTGAGAACACTCACCCCCTGAGGAACACTCACCCCCCTGAGGAACACTCACCCCCCTGAGGAACACTCACCCCCTGAGGAACACTCACCCCTCTGAGGAACACTCACCCCCTGAGGAACACTCACCCTCCTGAGGAACACTCACCCCCTGAGGAACACTCACCCCCCTGAGGAACACTCACCCCCCTGAGGAACACTCACCCCCCTGAGGAACACTCACCCCCCTGAGGAACACTCACCCCCCTGAGGAACACTCTCCCCCTGAGGAACACTCCACCCCCTGAGGAACACTCACCCCCCTGAGGAACACTCACCCCCCTGAGGAACACTCACCCTCCTGAGGAACACTCACCCCCTGAGGACACTCACACCCTCCTGAGGAACACTCACCCCCTGAGGAACACTCACCCCCCTGAGGAACACTCACCCCCCTGAGGAACACTCACCCTCCTGAGGAACACTCACCCCCCTGGGAACACTCACCCCCCTGAGGAACACTCACCCCCCTGAGGAACACTCACCCCCTGAGGAACACTCACCCCCTGGGGAACACTCCCCCCCCTGAGGAACACTCACCCCCCTGAGGAACACTCACCCCCCCTGAGGAACACTCACCTCCTGAGGAACACTCACCCCCCTGAGGGAACACTCACCCCCCTGAGGAACACTCACCCCCTGAGGAACACTCACACCCCCTGAGGAACACTCACCCCCTGAGGAACACTCACCCCCCTGAGGAACACTCACCTCCTGAGGAACACTCACCCCCTGAGGAACACTCACCCCCCCCTGAGGAACACTCCCCCCCTGAGGAACACTCCCCCCCCTGAGGAACACTCACCCTCCTGGGGAACACTCACCCCCCTGGGGAACACTCCCCCCCTGAGGAACACTCACCTCCTGAGGAACACTCACCCCCCTGAGGAACACTCACCTCCTGAGGAACACTCACCCCCCCTGAGGAACACTCACCCTCCTGAGGAACACTCACCCCCCTGAGGAACACTCACCCCCCTGGGGAACACTCCCCCCCCTGAGGAACACTCACCTCCTGAGGAACACTCACCCCCCTGAGGAACACTCACCCCTCCTGAGGAACACTCACCCCCCTGAGGAACACTCACCTCCCCTGAGGAACACTCACCCCCCTGAGGAACACTCACCCCCTGAGGAACACTCACCCCCCTGAGGAACACTCACCCCCTGAGGAACACTCCCCCCCCTGAGGAACACTCACCCCTGAGGAACACTCACCCCCCTGAGGAACACTCACCCCCTGAGGAACACTCACCCCCTGAGGAACACTCACCCCCCTGAGGAACACTCCCCCCCTGAGGAACACTCACCCCCCTGAGGAACACTCACCCCCTGAGGAACACTCACCCCCTGAGGAACACTCACCCCCCTGAGGAACACTCACCCCCTGAGGAACACTCACCCCCTGAGGAACACTCCCCCCCTGAGGAACACTCACCCCCTGAGGAACACTCACCCTCCTGAGGAACACTCACCCCCCTGAGGAACACTCACCCTCCTGAGGAACACTCACCCCCTGAGGAACACTCACCCCCTGAGGAACACTCACCCCCCTGAGGAACACTCACCCCCTGAGGGAACACTCACCCTCCTGAGGAACACTCACCCCCTGAGGAACACTCACCCCCCTGAGGAACACTCACCCCCTGAGGAACACTCACCCCCTGAGGAACACTCACCCCCTGAGGAACACTCACCCCCTGAGGAACACTCACCCTCCTGAGGAACACTCACCCCCTGAGGAACACTCACCCTCCTGAGGAACACTCACCCCCTGAGGAACACTCACCCCCCTGAGGAACACTCACCCCCTGAGGAACACTCACCCCCTGAGGAACACTCACCCCCTGAGGAACACTCACCCCCCTGAGGAACACTCACCCCCTGAGGAACACTCACCCCCCTGAGGAACACTCACCCCCTGAGGAACACTCACCCCCTGAGGAACACTCACCCCCTGAGGAACACTCACCCCCTGAGGAACACTCACCCCCTGAGGAACACTCACCCCCCTGAGGAACACTCACCCCCTGGGAACACTCACCCCCCTGAGGAACACTCACCCCCTGAGGAACACTCACCCCCTGAGGAACACTCACCCCCCTGAGGAACACTCACCCCCCTGAGGAACACTCACCCCCTGAGGAACACTCACCCCCTGAGGAACACTCACCCCCTGAGGAACACTCACCCCCTGAGGAACACTCACCCCCTGAGGAACACTCACCCCCTGAGGAACACTCACCCCCCTGAGGAACACTCACCCCCTGAGGAACACTCACCCCCCTGGGAACACTCACCCCCTGAGGAACACTCACCCCCCTGAGGAACACTCACCCCCCTGAGGAACACTCACCCCCTGAGGAACACTCACCCCCTGAGGAACACTCACCCCCTGAGGAACACTCACCCCCTGAGGAACACTCACCCCCCTGAGGAACACTCACCCCCCTGAGGAACACTCACCCCCTGAGGAACACTCACCCCCCTGAGGAACACTCACCCCCTGAGGAACACTCACCCCCCTGAGGAACACTCACCCCCCTGAGGAACACTCACCCCCCTGAGGAACACTCACCCCCTGAGGAACACTCACCCCCCTGAGGAACACTCACCCCCTGAGGAACACTCACCCCCCTGAGGAACACTCACCCCCCTGAGGAACACTCACCCCCTGAGGAACACTCACCCCCCTGAGGAACACTCACCCCCCTGAGGAACACTCACCCCCCTGAGGAACACTCACCCCTGAGGAACACTCACCCCCTGAGGAACACTCACCCCCTGAGGAACACTCACCCCCCTGAGGAACACTCACCCCCTGAGGAACACTCACCCCCCTGAGGAACACTCACCCCCTGAGGAACACTCACCCCCCTGAGGAACACTCACCCCCTGGGAACACTCACCCCCCTGAGGAACACTCACCCCTGAGGAACACTCACCCCCTGAGGAACACTCACCCCCTGAGGAACACTCACCCCCCTGAGGAACACTCACCCCCCTGAGGAACACTCACCCCCCTGAGGAACACTCACCCGACCCCCTGAGGGAACACTCACCCCCCTGAGGAACACTCACCCCCTGAGGAACACTCACCCCCTGAGGAACACTCACCCCCTGAGGAAACACTCACCCCCCTGAGGAACACTCACCCCCCTGAGGAACACTCACCCCCTGAGGAACACTCACCCCCCTGAGGAACACTCACCCCCCTGAGGAACACTCACCCCCCTGAGAACACTCACCCCCCTGAGGAACACTCCCCCCCTGAGGAACACTCACCCCCCTGAGGAACACTCACCCCCCTGAGGAACACTCCCCCCCTGAGGAACACTCACCCCCCTGAGGAACACTCCCCCCCTGAGGAACACTCACCCCCCTGAGGAACACTCACCCCCCTGAGGAACACTCACCCCCTGAGGAACACTCACCCCCTGAGGAACACTCACCCCCTGAGGAACACTCACCCCCCTGAGGGAACACTCCCCCCCTGAGGAACACTCACCCCCCTGAGGAACACTCACCCCCCTGAGGAACACTCACCCCCTGAGGAACACTCACCCCCCTGAGGAACACTCACCCCCCTGAGGAACACTCACCCCCCTGAGGAACACTCACCCCCTGAGGAACACTCACCCCCCTGAGGAACACTCCCCCCCTGAGGAACACTCACCCCCCTGAGGAACACTCCCCCCCTGGGAACAATCCCCCCCTGAGGAACACTCACCCCCCTGAGGAACACTCACCCCCTGAGGAACACTCACCCCCTGAGGAACACTCACCCCCCTGAGGAACACTCACCCCCTGAGGAACACTCACCCCCCTGAGGAACACTCACCCCCCTGAGGAACACTCACCCCCCTGAGGAACACTCACCCCCCCTGAGGAACACTCACCCCCCTGAGGAACACTCACCCCCCTGAGGAACACTCAACCCCCCTGAGGAACACTCACCCCCCTGAGGAACACTCACCCCCCTGAGGAACACTCACCCCCCTGAGGAACACTCACCCCCCTGAGGAACACTCACCCCCCTGAGGAACACTCACCCCCCTGAGGAACACTCACCCCCTGAGGAACACTCACCCCCCTGAGGAACACTCACCCCCCTGAGGAACACTCACCCCCCTGAGGAACACTCACCCCCCTGAGGAACACTCACCCCCCTGAGAACACTCACCCCCTGAGGAACACTCACCCCCCTGAGGAACACTCACCCCCCTGAGGAACACTCACCCCCCTGAGGAACACTCACCCCCCTGAGGAACACTCACCCCCCTGAGGAACACTCACCCCCTGAGGAACACTCACCCCCCTGAGGAACACTCACCCCTGAGGACACTCCCCCCTGAGGAACACTCACCCCCTGAGGAACACTCACCCCCCTGAGGAACACTCACCCCCCTGAGGAACACTCCCCCCCTGAGGAACACTCACCTCCTGAGGAACACTCACCCCCTGAGGAACACTCCCCCCCTGAGGAACACTCACCCCCCTGAGGAACACTCACCCCCCTGAGGAACACTCACCCCCCCTGAGGAACACTCCCCCCCTGAGGAACACTCACCCCCTGGGAACACTCCCCCTGAGGAACACTCACCCCCTCTGAGGAACACTCACCCCCTGAGGAACACTCACCCCCTGGGGAACACTCACCCCCCTGAGGAACACTCACGCCCCCCCTGAGGAACACTCACCCCCCCTGAGGAACACTCACCCCCTGAGGAACACTCACCCCCCCTGAGGAACACTCACCCCCTGGGAACACTCACCCCTCTGAGGAACACTCCCCCCCTCTGAGGAACACTCACCCCGTGAGGAACACTCACCCCCTGAGGAACAGCTCAGCCCCCGTGA
>CM075747.1:1277781-1356147 GCA_037974335.1 Prionace glauca | reverse complement strand
TCACGTGCTCACTGTGTCTCCTGGGGAACACTCACCCTCCTGAGGAACACTCACCCCCTGAGGAACACTCACCCTCCTGAGGAACACTCACCCTCCTGAGGAACACTCACCCCCCTGAGAACACTCACCCTCCTGGGGAACACTCACCCTCCTGAGGAACACTCACCCCCTGAGGAACACTCACCCTCCTGAGGAACACTCACCCCCTGAGGAACACTCACCCCCTGAGGAACACTCACCCCCTGAGGAACACTCACCCTCCTGAGGAACACTCACCCCCCTGAGGAACACTCCCCCCCTGAGGAACACTCACCCTCCTGAGGAACACTCACCCCCTGAGGAACACTCACCCTCCTGAGGAACACTCACCCCCTGAGGAACACTCACCCCCTGAGGAACACTCACCCCCCTGAGGAACACTCACCTCCTGAGGAACACTCACCCCCCTGAGGAACACTCACCCCCCTGAGGAACACTCACCCCCTGAGGAACACTCACCCCCTGAGGAACACTCACCCCCCTTAGGAACACTCACCCCCCTGAGGAACACTCACCCCCCTGAGGAACACTCACCCCCTGAGGAACACTCACCCCCCCCTGAGGAACACTCACCCCCCTGAGGAACACTCACCCCCCTTAGGAACACTCACCCCCCTGAGGAACACTCACCCCCCTGAGGAACACTCACCCCCTGAGGAACACTCACCCCCCTGAGGAACACTCACCCCCCCTGAGGAACACTCACCCCCCTGAGGAACACTCACCCCCCTGAGGAACACTCACCCCCTGAGGAACACTCACCCCCCTGAGGAACACTCACCCCCCTGAGGAACACTCACCCCCCTGAGGAACACTCACCCCCCCCTGAGGAACACTCACCCCCCTGAGGAACACTCACCCCCCTGAGGAACACTCACCCCCTGAGGAACACTCACCCCCTGAGGAACACTCACCCCCCTGAGGAACACTCACCCCCTGAGGAACACTCACCCCCTGAGGAACACTCACCCCCCTGAGGAACACTCACCCCCCTGAGGAACACTCACCCCCTGAGGAACACTCACCCCCTCTGAGGAACACTCACCCCCTGAGGAACACTCACCCTCCTGAGGAACACTCACCCCCTGAGGAACACTCACCCCCCTGAGGAACACTCACCCCCCTGAGGAACACTCACCCCCCTGAGGAACACTCACCCCCCTGAGGAACACTCACCCCCCTGAGGAACACTCTCCCCCTGAGGAACACTCACCCCCTGAGGAACACTCACCCCCCTGAGGAACACTCACCCCCTGAGGAACACTCACCCTCCTGAGGAACACTCACCCCCTGAGGAACACTCACCCTCCTGAGGAACACTCACCCCCCTGAGGAACACTCACCCCCCTGAGGAACACTCACCCCCCTGAGGAACACTCACCCTCCTGAGGAACACTCACCCCCCTGGGGAACACTCACCCCCCTGAGGAACACTCACCCCCTGAGGAACACTCACCCCCTGAGGAACACTCACCCCCCTGAGGAACACTCACCCCCCTGAGGAACACTCACCCCCCTGAGGAACACTCACCCCCCCCTGAGGAACACTCACCCTCCTGAGGAACACTCACCCCCTGAGGAACACTCACCCCCTGAGGAACACTCACCCCCTGAGGAACACTCACCCCCCTGAGGAACACTCACCCCCTGAGGAACACTCACCCCCCTGAGGAACACTCACCTCCTGAGGAACACTCACCCCCTGAGGAACACTCACCCCCCCTGAGGAACACTCCCCCCCCTGAGGAACACTCCCCCCCTGAGGAACACTCACCCTCCTGGGAACACTCACCCCCCTGGGGAACACTCCCCCCCCTGAGGAACACTCACCTCCTGAGGAACACTCACCCCCCTGAGGAACACTCACCTCCTGAGGAACACTCACCCCCCTGAGGAACACTCACCTCCTGAGGAACACTCACCCCCCTGAGGAACACTCACCCCCTGGGAACACTCCCCCCCCTGAGGAACACTCACCTCCTGAGGAACACTCACCCCCCTGAGGAACACTCACCTCCTGAGGAACACTCACCCCCCTGAGGAACACTCACCTCCTGAGGAACACTCACCCCCCTGAGGAACACTCACCTCCTGAGGAACACTCACCCCCCTGAGGAACACTCACCCCCCTGGGGAACACTCCCCCCCCTGAGGAACACTCACCTCCTGAGGAACACTCACCCCCCTGAGGAACACTCACCCCCCCTGAGGAACACTCACCCCCTGAGGAACACTCACCCCCCTGAGGAACACTCCCCCCCCTGAGGAACACTCACCCCCTGAGGAACACTCACCCCCTGAGGAACACTCACCCCCCCTGAGGAACACTCACCCCCTGAGGAACACTCACCCCCTGAGGAACACTCACCCCCTGAGGAACACTCCCCCCCCTGAGGAACACTCACCCCCTGAGGAACACTCACCTCCTGAGGAACACTCACCCCTGAGGAACACTCACCCTCTGAGGAACACTCACCCCCTGAGGAACACTCACCCCCTGAGGAACACTCACCCCCCTGAGGAACACTCACCCCCTGAGGAACACTCACCCTCCTGAGGAACACTCACCCCCCTGAGGAACACTCACCCCCCTGAGGAACACTCACCCCCTGAGGAACACTCACCCCCTGAGGAACACTCACCCTCCTGAGGAACACTCACCCCCTGAGGAACACTCACCCTCCTGAGGAACACTCACCCCCTGAGGAACACTCACCCTCCTGAGGAACACTCACCCCCTGAGGAACACTCACCCCCCTGAGGAACACTCACCCCCTGAGGAACACTCACCCCCTGAGGAACACTCACCCCCTGAGGAACACTCACCCCCTGAGGAACACTCACCCCCTGAGGAACACTCACCCCCCTGAGGAACACTCACCCCCTGAGGAACACTCACCCCCTGAGGAACACTCACCCCCTGAGGAACACTCACCCCCTGAGGAACACTCACCCCCTGAGGAACACTCACCCCCCTGAGGAACACTCACCCCCCTGGGGAACACTCACCCCCCTGAGGAACACTCACCCCCTGAGGAACACTCACCCCCTGAGGAACACTCACCCCCCTGAGGAACACTCACCCCCCTGAGGAACACTCACCCCCTGAGGAACACTCACCCCCTGAGGAACACTCACCCCCTGAGGAACACTCACCCCCTGGGAACACTCACCCCCTGGGGAACACTCACCCCCTGAGGAACACTCACCCCCCTGAGGAACACTCACCCCCTGAGGAACACTCACCCCCTGGGGAACACTCACCCCCTGAGGAACACTCACCCCCCTGAGGAACACTCACCCCCCTGAGGAACACTCACCCCCTGAGGAACACTCATCCCCTGAGGAACACTCACCCCCTGAGGAACACTCACCCCCTTGAGGAACACTCACCCCCCTGAGGAACACTCACCCCCCTGAGGAACACTCACCCCCTGAGGAACACTCACCCCCCTGAGGAACACTCACCCCCTGAGGAACACTCACCCCCCTGAGGAACACTCACCCCCCTGAGGAACACTCACCCCCCTGAGGAACACTCACCCCCTGAGGAACACTCACCCCCCTGAGGAACACTCACCCCCTGAGGAACACTCACCCCCCTGAGGAACACTCACCCCCTGAGGAACACTCACCCCCTGAGGAACACTCACCCCCCTGAGGAACACTCACCCCCCTGAGGAACACTCACCCCCCTGAGGAACACTCACCCCCTGAGGAACACTCACCCCCCTGAGGAACACTCACCCCCTGAGGAACACTCACCCCCTGAGGAACACTCACCCCCTGAGGAACACTCACCCCCCCTGAGGAACACTCACCCCCTGAGGAACACTCACCCTCCTGAGGAACACTCACCCCCCTGGGGAACACTCACCCCCCTGAGGAACACTCACCTCCTGAGGAACACTCACCCCCTGAGGAACACTCACCTCCTGAGGAACACTCACCCCCTGAGGAACACTCCCCCCCTGAGGAACACTCACCCCCCTGAGGAACACTCACCCCCTGAGGAACACTCACCCCCCTGAGGAACACTCACCCCCTGAGGAACACTCACCCCCTGAGGAACACTCACCCCCTGAGGAACACTCACCCCCCTGAGGAACACTCACCCCCTGAGGAACACTCACCCCCCTGAGGAACACTCACCCCCTGAGGAACACTCACCCCCCTGAGGAACACTCACCCCCTGAGGAACACTCCCCCCCCTGAGGAACACTCCCCCCCTGAGGAACACTCACCCCCCTGAGGAACACTCACCCCCCTGAGGAACACTCCCCTCCTGAGGAACACTCCCCCCCCTGAGGAACACTCCCCCCCTGAGGAACACTCACCCCCTGAGGAACACTCACCCCCCTGAGGAACACTCACCCCCTGAGGAACACTCACCCCCCTGAGGAACACTCACCCCCTGAGGAACACTCACCCCCTGAGGAACACTCCCCCCCCTGAGGAACACTCACCCCCCTGAGGAACACTCACCCCCCTGGGGAACACTCCCCCCCCTGAGGAACACTCACCCCCCTGAGGAACACTCACCCCCCTGAGGAACACTCACCCCCTGAGGAACACTCACCCCCTGAGGAACACTCACCCCCCTGAGGAACACTCACCCCCCTGAGGAACACTCCCCTCCTGAGGAACACTCCCCCCCCTGAGGAACACTCCCCCCCTGAGGAACACTCACCCCCTGAGGAACACTCACCCCCCTGAGGAACACTCACCCCCTGAGGAACACTCACCCCCCTGAGGAACACTCACCCCCTGAGGAACACTCACCCCCTGAGGAACACTCCCCCCCCTGAGGAACACTCACCCCCCTGAGGAACACTCACCCCCCTGGGGAACACTCCCCCCCCTGAGGAACACTCACCCCCCTGAGGAACACTCACCCCCTGAGGAACACTCACCCCCCTGAGGAACACTCACCCCCTGAGGAACACTCACCCCCCTGAGGAACACTCACCCCCTCTGAGGAACACTCACCCCCCTGGGGAACACTCACCCCCCCTGAGGAACACTCACCCCCTGAGGAACACTCACCCCCCTGAGGAACACTCACCCCCTCTGAGGAACACTCACCCCCCTGGGGAACACTCACCCCCCTGAGGAACACTCACCCCCTGAGGAACACTCACCCCTCCTGAGGAACACTCACCCCCCTGAGGAACACTCACCCCCTGAGGAACACTCACCCCTCCTGAGGAACACTCACCCCTCCTGAGGAACACTCACCCCCCTGAGGAACACTCACCTCCTGAGGAACACTCACCCCCCTGAGGAACACTCACCTCCTGAGGAACACTCCCCCCCTGAGGAACACTCACCCCCTGGGGAACACTCACCCCCCTGAGGAACACTCACCCCCTGAGGAACACTCACCCCCCTGAGGAACACTCACCCCCTGAGGAACACTCACCCCCTGAGGAACACTCCCCCCCCTGAGGAACACTCCCCCCCTGAGGAACACTCACCCCCCTGAGGAACACTCCCCCCCCTGAGGAACACTCCCCCCCCTGAGGAACACTCACCTCCTGAGGAACACTCACCCCCTGAGGAACACTCCCCCCCCTGAGGAACACTCACCCCCCTGAGGAACACTCACCCCCCTGAGGAACACTCACCCCCCCTGAGGAACACTCCCCCCCCTGAGGAACACTCACCCCCTGGGGAACACTCACCCCTCTGAGGAACACTCACCCCCTGAGGAACACTCACCCCCTGGGGAACACTCACCCCCCTGAGGAACACTCACCCCCCCCTGAGGAACACTCACCCCCCCTGAGGAACACTCACCCCCTGGGGAACACTCACCCCCTGAGGAACACTCACCCCCTGGGGAACACTCACCCCTCTGAGGAACACTCCCCCCCCTGAGGAACACTCACCCCCCTGAGGAACACTCACCCCCCCCTGAGGAACACTCCCCCCCCTGAGGAACACTCACCCCTCCTGAGGAACACTCACCCCCCTGAGGAACACTCACCCCCTGGGGAACACTCACCCCCTGAGGAACACTCCCCCCCTGAGGAACACTCACCCCCCTGAGGAACACTCACCTCCTGAGGAACACTCACCCCCTGAGGAACACTCCCCCCCTGAGGAACACTCACCCCCCTGAGGAACACTCACCCTCCTGAGGAACACTCACCCTCCTGAGGAACACTCACCCCCCTGAGGAACACTCCCCCCCCTGAGGAACACTCACCCCCCTGAGGAACACTCACCCCCCTGAGGAACACTCACCCCCTGAGGAACACTCCCCCCCCTGAGGAACACTCCCCCCCCTGAGAACACTCACCCCCCTGAGGAACACTCCCCCCCCTGAGGAACACTCCCCCCCCTGAGGAACACTCACCCCCTGAGGAACACTCCCCCCCTGAGGAACACTCACCCCCTGAGGAACACTCCCCCCCCTGAGGAACACTCACCCCCTGAGGAACACTCACCCCCCTGAGGAACACTCACCCCCCCCTGAGGAACACTCCCCCCCCTGAGGAACACTCACCCCCTGGGGAACACTCACCCCTCTGAGGAACACTCACCCCCTGAGGAACACTCACCCCCTGGGGAACACTCACCCCCCTGAGGAACACTCACCCCCCCCTGAGGAACACTCACCCCCCCCTGAGGAACACTCACCCCCTGGGGAACACTCACCCCCTGAGGAACACTCACCCCCTGGGGAACACTCACCCCTCTGAGGAACACTCCCCCCCCTGAGGAACACTCACCCCCCTGAGGAACACTCACCCCCCTGAGGAACACTCACCCCCCCTGAGGAACACTCCCCCCCCTGAGGAACACTCACCCCCTGGGGAACACTCACCCCCTGAGGAACACTCACCCCCTGGGGAACACTCACCCCTCTGAGGAACACTCACCCCCCTGAGGAACACTCACCCCCTGAGGAACACTCACCCCCTGAGGAACACTCACCCCCTGAGGAACACTCACCCCCCTGGGGAACACTCACCCCTCTGAGGAACACTCACCCCCCTGAGGAACACTCACCCCCTGAGGAACACTCACCCTCCTGAGGAACACTCACCCCCTGAGGAACACTCACCCCCCTGAGGAACACTCACCCCCCTGAGGAACACTCCCCCCCCTGAGGAACACTCACCCCCTGAGGAACACTCACCCCCCTGAGGAACACTCACCCCCCTGAGGAACACTCACCCCCTGAGGAACACTCACCCCCTGAGGAACACTCACCCCTCTGAGGAACACTCACCCCCCTGAGGAACACTCACCCCCTGAGGAACACTCACCCCCTGAGGAACACTCACCCCACTGAGGAACACTCACCCTCTGAGGAACACTCACCCCCTGAGGAACACTCACCCCTCTGAGGAACACTCACCCCCTGAGGAACACTCACCCCCTGAGGAACACTCACCCCCCTGAGGAACACTCACCCCCTGAGGAACACTCACCCCCCTGAGGAACACTCACCCCCTGAGGAACACTCACCCCCCTGAGGAACACTCACCCCCTGAGGAACACTCACCCCCTGAGGAACACTCACCCCCTGAGGAACACTCACCCCCCTGAGGAACACTCACCCCCTGAGGAACACTCACCCCCTGGGGATCACTCCCCCCCTGAGGAACACTCACCCCCCTGAGGAACACTCACCCTCTGAGGAACACTCACCCCCTGAGGAACACTCACCCCCCTGGGGAACACTCCCCCCCTGAGGAACACTCACCCCCCTGAGGAACACTCCCCCCCTGAGGAACACTCACCCCCCTGAGGAACACTCACCCTCTGAGGAACACTCACCCCCTGAGGAACACTCACCCCCTGAGGAACACTCACCCCCTGAGGAACACTCACCCCCCTGAGGAACACTCACCCCCTGGGGAACACTCACCCCCTGAGGAACACTCACCCTCTGAGGAACACTCACCCCCTGAGGAACACTCACCCCCCTGAGGAACACTCACCCCCCTGGGGAACACTCACCCCCTGAGGAACACTCACCCTCTGAGGAACACTCACCCCCTGAGGAACACTCACCCCCCTGAGGAACACTCACCCCCTGAGGAACACTCACCCCCTGAGGAACACTCACCCCCTGAGGAACACTCACCCCCCTGAGGAACACTCACCCCCCTGAGGAACACTCACCCCCTGAGGAACACTCACCCCCTGAGGAACACTCACCCCCCTGAGGAACACTCACCCCCCTGAGGAACACTCACCCCCCTGAGGAACACTCACCCTCTGAGGAACACTCACCCCCTGAGGAACACTCACCCTCTGAGGAACACTCACCCCCCTGAGGAACACTCACCCTCTGAGGAACACTCACCCCCTGAGGAACACTCACCCTCTGAGGAACACTCACCCCCCTGAGGAACACTCACCCCCCTGAGGAACACTCACCCCCTGAGGAACACTCACCCCCTGAGGAACACTCACCCCCCTGAGGAACACTCACCCCCCTGGGGAACACTCACCCCCTGAGGAACACTCACCCCCCTGAGGAACACTCCCCCCCTGAGGAACACTCACCCCCCTGAGGAACACTCACCCCCCTGAGGAACACTCACCCTCTGAGGAACACTCCCCCCCCTGAGGAACACTCACCCTCTGAGGAACACTCACCCCCCTGGGGAACACTCACCCCCCTGAGGAACACTCCCCCCCCTGAGGAACACTCACCCCCCTGAGGAACACTCACCCCCCTGAGGAACACTCACCCCCTGAGGAACACTCACCCCCCTGAGGAACACTCACCCCCCTGAGGAACACTCACCCCCTGAGGAACACTCACCCCCCTGGGGAACACTCACCCCCTGAGGAACACTCACCCCCCCTGAGGAACACTCACCCCCCTGAGGAACACTCACCCCCCTGAGGAACACTCACCCCCTGAGGAACACTCACCCCCCTGAGGAACACTCACCCCCTGAGGAACACTCACCCCCCTGGGGAACACTCACCCCCCTGAGGAACACTCCCCCCCCTGAGGAACACTCACCCCCCCTGAGGAACACTCACCCTCCTGAGGAACACTCACCCCCCTGGGGAACACTCACCCCCCTGAGGAACACTCACCCCCTGAGGAACACTCACCCCCCTGAGGAACACTCCCCCCCTGAGGAACACTCACCCCCCCCTGAGGAACACTCACCCCCCTGGGGAACACTCCCCCCCTGGGGAACACTCACCCCCCTGAGGAACACTCACCCCCCTGAGGAACACTCACCCCCTGAGGAACACTCACCCCCCTGGGGAACACTCACCCCCCTGAGGAACACTCACCCCCCTGAGGAACACTCACCCCCTGGGGAACACTCACCCCCCTGAGGAACACTCACCCCCTGGGAACACTCACCCCCCTGAGGAACACTCCCCCCCCTGAGGAACACTCACCCCCCTGAGGAACACTCACCCCCCTGAGGAACACTCACCCCCTGAGGAACACTCACCCCCCCTGAGGAACACTCACCCCCCTGAGGAACACTCACCCCCCTGGGGAACACTCACCCCCCTGAGGAACACTCACCCCCCTGGGGAACACTCACCCCCCTGAGGAACACTCACCCCCCTGAGGAACACTCACCCCCCTGAGGAACACTCACCCCCCTGAGGAACACTCACCCCCTGAGGAACACTCACCCCCCTGAGGAACACTCACCCCCCTGAGGAACACTCACCCCCTGAGGAACACTCACCCCCCTGAGGAACACTCACCCCCCTGAGGAACACTCACCCCCTGAGGAACACTCACCCCCCTGAGGAACACTCACCCCCTGAGGAACACTCACCCCCCTGAGGAACACTCACCCCCCTGAGGAACACTCACCCCCCTGAGGAACACTCACCCCCCTGAGGAACACTCACCCCCCTGAGGAACACTCACCCCCCTGAGGAACACTCACCCCCTGAGGAACACTCACCCCCCTGAGGAACACTCACCCCCCTGAGGAACACTCACCCCCCTGGGAACACTCACCCCCTGAGGAACACTCACCCCCCTGAGGAACACTCACCCCCCTGAGGAACACTCACCCCCCTGAGGAACACTCACCCCCTGAGGAACACTCACCCCCCTGAGGAACACTCACCCCCTGAGGAACACTCACCCCCCTGAGGAACACTCACCCCCCTGAGGAACACTCACCCCCCTGAGGAACACTCACCCCCCTGAGGAACACTCACCCCCCTGAGGAACACTCACCCCCCTGAGGAACACTCACCCCCCTGAGGAACACTCACCCCCTGAGGAACACTCACCCTCCTGAGGAACACTCACCCCCCTGAGGAACACTCACCCCCCTGAGGAACACTCACCCCCCTGAGGAACACTCACCCCCCTGAGGAACACTCACCCCCCTGAGGAACACTCACCCCCCTGAGGAACACTCACCCCCCTGAGGAACACTCACCCCCCTGAGGAACACTCACCCCCCTGAGGAACACTCCCCCCCTGAGGAACACTCACCCCCCTGAGGAACACTCACCCCCTGAGGAACACTCACCCTCCTGAGGAACACTCACCCCCCTGAGGAACACTCACCCCCCTGAGGAACACTCACCCCCCTGAGGAACACTCACCCCCCTGAGGAACACTCACCCCCTGAGGAACACTCACCCTCCTGAGGAACACTCACCCCCCTGAGGAACACTCACCCCCTGGGGAACACTCACCCCCTGAGGAACACTCACCCCCCTGAGGAACACTCACCCCCCCCTGAGGAACACTCACCCCCCCTGGGGAACACTCACCTCCTGAGGAACACTCACCCTCTGAGGAACACTCACCCTCTGAGGAACACTCACCCCCCTGAGGAACACTCACCCCCCTGAGGAACACTCACCCCCCTGAGGAACACTCACCCCCTGAGGAACACTCACCCCCCTGAGGAACACTCACCCTCTGAGGAACACTCACCCTCTGAGGAACACTCACCCCCCTGAGGAACACTCACCCCCCTGAGGAACACTCACCCTCTGAGGAACACTCACCCCCCTGAGGAACACTCACCCCCCTGAGGAACACTCACCCCCCTGAGGAACACTCACCCCCCTGAGGAACACTCACCCCCCTGGGGAACACTCACCCCCTGGGGAACACTCACCCCCCTGAGGAACACTCACCCCCCCCTGAGGAACACTCACCCCCCCTGGGGAACACTCACCTCCTGAGGAACACTCACCCTCTGAGGAACACTCACCCTCTGAGGAACACTCACCCTCCTGAGGAACACTCACCCTCCTGAGGAACACTCACCCTCTGAGGAACACTCACCTCCTGAGGAACACTCACCCCCCTGAGGAACACTCACCCCCTGAGGAACACTCACCCCCTGAGGAACACTCACCCCCCTGAGGAACACTCACCCCCCTGAGGAACACTCACCCCCTGAGGAACACTCACCCCCCTGAGGAACACTCACCCCCCTGAGGAACACTCACCCCCTGAGGAACACTCACCCCCTGAGGAACACTCCCCCCCCTGAGGAACACTCACCCCCCCTGAGGAACACTCACCCCCTGAGGAACACTCACCCCCTGAGGAACACTCCCCCCCCTGAGGAACACTCACCCCCCTGAGGAACACTCACCCCCCTGAGGAACACTCACCCCCTGAGGAACACTCACCCCCCTGAGGAACACTCACCCCCTGAGGAACACTCACCCCCCTGAGGAACACTCACCCCCTGAGGAACACTCACCCCCCTGAGGAACACTCACCCCCTGAGGAACACTCACCCCCCTGAGGAACACTCACCCCCTGAGGAACACTCACCCCCCTGAGGAACACTCACCCCCCTGAGGAACACTCACCCCCCTGAGGAACACTCCCCCCCCTGAGGAACACTCACCCTCCTGAGGAACACTCACCTCCTGAGGAACACTCACCCCCTGAGGAACACTCACCTCCTGAGGAACACTCACCCCCTGAGGAACACTCACCCCCCTGAGGAACACTCACCCTCTGAGGAACACTCACCTCCTGAGGAACACTCACCCCCTGAGGAACACTCACCTCCTGAGGAACACTCACCTCCTGAGGAACACTCACCCCCCTGAGGAACACTCCCCCCCTGAGGAACACTCACCCCCTGAGGAACACTCACCTCCTGAGGAACACTCACCCTCCTGAGGAACACTCACCCCCCTGAGGAACACTCACCCCCCTGAGGAACACTCACCCCCTGAGGAACACTCACCCCCCTGAGGAACACTCACCTCCTGAGGAACACTCACCCCCCTGAGGAACACTCACCTCCTGAGGAACACTCACCCCCCTGAGGAACACTCACCCCCTGAGGAACACTCACCTCCTGAGGAACACTCACCCTCCTGAGGAACACTCACCCCCCTGAGGAACACTCACCCCCTGAGGAACACTCACCTCCTGAGGAACACTCACCCTCCTGAGGAACACTCACCCCCTGAGGAACACTCACCCCCCTGAGGAACACTCACCCCCTGAGGAACACTCACCTCCTGAGGAACACTCACCCTCCTGAGGAACACTCACCCCCCTGAGGAACACTCACCCCCCTGAGGAACACTCACCCTCCTGAGGAACACTCACCTCCTGAGGAACACTCACCCTCCTGAGGAACACTCACCCCCTGAGGAACACTCACCCCCCTGAGGAACACTCACCTCCTGAGGAACACTCACCCTCCTGAGGAACACTCACCCCCTGAGGAACACTCACCCCCCTGAGGAACACTCACCTCCTGAGGAACACTCACCCCCCTGAGGAACACTCACCTCCTGAGGAACACTCACCCCCTGAGGAACACTCACCTCCTGAGGAACACTCACCTCCTGAGGAACACTCACCTCCTGAGGAACACTCACCTCCTGAGGAACACTCACCTCCTGAGGAACACTCACCCCCCCTGAGGAACACTCACCCCCCTGAGGAACACTCACCTCCTGAGGAACACTCACCCCCTGAGGAACACTCACCTCCTGAGGAACACTCACCCCCCTGAGGAACACTCACCCCCTGAGGAACACTCACCCCCCTGAGGAACACTCACCCCCCTGAGGAACACTCACCCCCCTGAGGAACACTCACCCCCCTGAGGAACACTCACCCCCCTGAGGAACACTCACCTCCCTGAGGAACACTCACCCCCTGAGGAACACTCACCTCCTGAGGAACACTCACCCCCCTGAGGAACACTCACCCCCTGAGGAACACTCACCTCCTGAGGAACACTCACCTCCTGAGGAACACTCCCCCCCCTGAGGAACACTCACCCCCTGAGGAACACTCACCCCCTGAGGAACACTCACCCCCCTGAGGAACACTCACCTCCTGAGGAACACTCACCCCCCTGAGGAACACTCACCTCCTGAGGAACACTCACCCCCTGAGGAACACTCACCTCCTGAGGAACACTCACCCCCCTGAGGAACACTCACCCCCCTGAGGAACACTCACCCCCCTGAGGAACACTCACCCCCTGAGGAACACTCACCCCCCTGAGGAACACTCACCCCCTGAGGAACACTCACCCCCTGAGGAACACTCACCCCCCTGAGGAACACTCACCCCCTGAGGAACACTCACCCCCTGAGGAACACTCACCCCCTGAGGAACACTCACCCCCCTGAGGAACACTCACCCCCTGAGGAACACTCACCCCCCTGAGGAACACTCCCCCCCCTGAGGAACACTCACCCCCTGAGGAACACTCACCCCCTGAGGAACACTCACCCCCCTGAGGAACACTCACCCCCTGAGGAACACTCACCCCCTGAGGAACACTCACCCCCTGAGGAACACTCACCCCCCTGAGGAACACTCACCCCCTGAGGAACACTCACCCCCCTGAGGAACACTCACCCCCCTGAGGAACACTCACCCCCCTGAGGAACACTCACCCCCCTGAGGAACACTCACCTCCTGAGGAACACTCACCCCCTGAGGAACACTCACCCCCTGAGGAACACTCACCCCCTGAGGAACACTCACCCCCCTGAGGAACACTCACCCCCTGAGGAACACTCACCCCCTGAGGAACACTCACCCTCCTGAGGAACACTCACCCCCCTGGGGAACACTCACCCCCCTGAGGAACACTCACCCCCTGAGGAACACTCACCCCCCTGAGGAACACTCACCCCCTGAGGAACACTCACCCCCCCTGAGGAACACTCACCCCCCCCTGAGGAACACTCACCCCCCCTGAGGAACACTCACCCCCCTGAGGAACACTCACCCCCCCTGAGGAACACTCACCCCCCTGAGGAACACTCACCCCCCCTGAGGAACACTCACCCCCTGAGGAACACTCACCCCCCTGAGGAACACTCACCCCTCTGAGGAACACTCACCCCCCTGAGGAACACTCACCCCCCTGAGGAACACTCACCCCCCTGAGGAACACTCACCCCCTGAGGAACACTCACCCCCCCTGAGGAACACTCACCCCCCCCTGAGGAACACTCACCCCCCCTGAGGAACACTCACCCCCCTGAGGAACACTCACCCCCCCTGAGGAACACTCACCCCCTGAGGAACACTCACCCCCCTGAGGAACACTCACCCCCTGAGGAACACTCACCCCCTGGGGAACACTCACCCCCTGAGGAACACTCACCCCCCTGAGGAACACTCACCCCCCTGAGGAACACTCACCCCCCTGAGGAACACTCACCCCCCTGAGGAACACTCACCCCCCTGAGGAACACTCACCCTCCCTGAGGAACACTCACCCCCCTGAGGAACACTCACCCCCCTGAGGAACACTCACCCTCCCTGAGGAACACTCACCCCCCTGAGGAACACTCACCCCCTGAGGAACACTCACCCCCTGAGGAACACTCACCCCCCTGAGGAACACTCACCCCCTGAGGAACACTCACCCCCTGAGGAACACTCACCCCCCTGAGGAACACTCACCCCCCTGAGGAACACTCACCCCCCTGGGGAACACTCACCCCCCTGACGAACACTCACCCCCCTGAGGAACACTCACCCCCCTGGGGAACACTCACCCCCCTTGACGAACACTCACCCCCCTGGGGAACACTCACCCCCTGAGGAACACTCACCCCCCTGAGGAACACTCACCCCCCTGAGGAACACTCACCCCCTGAGGAACACTCACCCCCTGACGAACACTCACCCCCCTGGGGAACACTCACCCCCTGAGGAACACTCACCCCCCTGAGGAACACTCACCCCCCTGGGGAACACTCACCCCCCTGGGGAACACTCACCCCCCTGGGGAACACTCACCCCCCTCTGAGGAACACTCACCCCCTGACGAACACTCACCCCCCTGACGAACACTCACCCCCCTGACGAACACTCACCCCCCTGACGAACACTCACCCCCCTGAGGAACACTCACCCCCCTGGGGAACACTCACCCCCCTGGGGAACACTCACCCCCCTGGGGAACACTCACCCCCCTGAGGAACACTCACCCCCCTGGGGAACACTCACCCCCCTGGGGAACACTCACCCCCTGAGGAACACTCACCCCCCTGGGGAACACTCACCCCCTGAGGAACACTCACCCCCCTGACGAACACTCACCCCCCTGGGGAACACTCACCCCCTGAGGAACACTCACCCCCCTGAGGAACACTCACCCCCCTGAGGAACACTCACCCCCCTGGGGAACACTCACCCCCCTGAGGAACACTCACCCCCTGACGAACACTCACCCCCCTGACGAACACTCACCCCCCTGACGAACACTCACCCCCCTGAGGAACACTCACCCCCCTGAGGAACACTCACCCCCTGAGGAACACTCACCCCCTGAGGAACACTCACCCCCCTGGGGAACACTCACCCCCCTGGGGAACACTCACCCCCCTGAGGAACACTCACCCCCCTGGGGAACACTCACCCCCCTGAGGAACACTCACCCCCCTGGGGAACACTCACCCCCCTGGGGAACACTCACCCCCCTGAGGAACACTCACCCCCCTGAGGAACACTCACCCCCCTGAGGAACACTCCCCCCCTGAGGAACACTCACCCCCCTGAGGAACACTCACCCCCCTGAGGAACACTCACCCCCCTGGGGAACACTCACCCCCCTGAGGAACACTCACCCCCCTGGGGAACACTCACCCCCCTGAGGAACACTCACCCCCTGAGGAACACTCACCCCCCTGGGGAACACTCACCCCCCTGGGGAACACTCACCCCCCTGGGGAACACTCACCCCCCTGGGGAACACTCACCCCCCTGAGGAACACTCACCCCCTGAGGAACACTCACCCCCCTGGGGAACACTCACCCCCCTGGGGAACACTCACCCCCCTGGGGAACACTCACCCCCCTGGGGAACACTCACCCCCCTGAGGAACACTCACCCCCCCCTGAGGAACACTCCCCCCCCTGAGGAACACTCACCCCCCTGAGGAACACTCACCCCCCTGGGGAACACTCACCCCCCTGGGGAACACTCCCCCCCCTGAGGAACACTCACCCCCCCCTGAGGAACACTCCCCCCCCTGAGGAACACTCCCCCCCCTGAGGAACACTCACCCCCCTGAGGAACACTCACCCCCCTGGGGAACACTCACCCCCCTGGGGAACACTCCCCCCCCTGAGGAACACTCACCCCCCCCTGAGGAACACTCCCCCCCCTGAGGAACACTCACCCCCTGAGGAACACTCACCCCCCTGAGGAACACTCACCCCCCTGGGGAACACTCACCCCCCTGGGGAACACTCACCCCCCTGAGGAACACTCACCCCCCCCTGAGGAACACTCCCCCCCCTGAGGAACACTCACCCCCTGAGGAACACTCACCCCCCTGGGGAACACTCACCCCCCTGAGGAACACTCACCCCCTGAGGAACACTCACCCCCTGAGGAACACTCACCCCCCTGAGGAACACTCACCCTCTGAGGAACACTCACCCCCCCTGAGGAACACTCACCCCCCTGGGGAACACTCACCCCCCTGAGGAACACTCACCCCCCCCTGAGGAACACTCCCCCTCCTGAGGAACACTCACCCCCTGAGGAACACTCACCCCCCCTGAGGAACACTCCCCCCCTGAGGAACACTCACCCCCCTGAGGAACACTCACCCCCCTGAGGAACACTCACCCCCCTGAGGAACACTCACCCTCTGAAGAACACTCACCCCCCTGAGGAACACTCACCCCCTGAGGAACACTCACCCCCCTGAGGAACACTCACCCCCCTGAGGAACACTCACCCCCCTGAGGAACACTCACCCTCTGAAGAACACTCACCCCCCTGAGGAACACTCACCCCCTGAGGAACACTCACCCCCCTGAGGAACACTCACCCCCCTGAGGAACACTCACCCCCTGAGGAACACTCACCCCCTGAGGAACACTCACCCCCCTGAGGAACACTCACCCCCCTGAGGAACACTCACCCCCTGAGGAACACTCACCCCCCTGAGGAACACTCACCCCCTGAGGAACACTCACCCCCTGAGGAACACTCACCCCCTGAGGAACACTCCCCCCCCTGAGGAACACTCACCCCCCTGAGGAACACTCCCCCCCTGAGGAACACTCACCCCCCTGAGGAACACTCACCCCCTGAGGAACACTCACCCCCCTGAGGAACACTCACCCCCTGAGGAACACTCACCCCCCTGAGGAACACTCACCCCCTGAGGAACACTCACCCCCCTGAGGAACACTCACCCCCCTGAGGAACACTCACCCCCCTGAGGAACACTCCCCCCCTGAGGAACACTCACCCCCCTGAGGAACACTCACCCCCTGAGGAACACTCACCCCCCTGAGGAACACTCACCCCCTGAGGAACACTCACCCCCCCTGAGGAACACTCACCCCCTGAGGAACACTCACCCCCTGAGGAACACTCACCCCCCTGAGGAACACTCACCCCCCCTGAGGAACACTCACCCTCCTGAGGAACACTCACCCCCTGAGGAACACTCACCCCCCTGAGGAACACTCACCCCCCTGAGGAACACTCACCCCCTGAGGAACACTCACCCCCCTGAGGAACACTCACCCCCTGAGGAACACTCACCCCCTGAGGAACACTCACCCCCTGAGGAACACTCACCCCCCTGAGGAACACTCACCCCCTGAGGAACACTCCCCCCCCCCTGAGGAACACTCACCCCCTGAGGAACACTCACCCTCCTGAGGAACACTCACCCCCCTGAGGAACTCTTGTTTCTCAGGTTCTCAGATGAAGAATGGTGATGAATGAGGGTATTGAGAATAACTGGGATCGGGGAAACCAAAATTTTCACATTGAATATTGCATGAATGGTCTTTGCCAGAGCAGATTTTCTGGCCAGTCAGGGGACAGTTTATGCAGTGGCAGGAACTAAGCGATAGTGAATCATTTTCCTTTTGCAAATCCTGTGAGAAGTCATTGGAATGAAAGGCAGGTGCACCCTGTAACTCGTGGTGACTCTGTTATTTCCTGCTTTCTCTGGTGTGTCGTGTCACAAGGCCATCATGTTACTTTCACTTCTCAGTATCACCGAATAGTTACAGCCCTCATCTGACACAGGAGCAGCACTCCGAAAGTTCGTGATTCCAAATAAACCTGGTGCTGTGAGACTTCTTACTGTAAACAAACCAGATCCTAACCACTCACTGCATAAAAAAGTTTCTCTTCATATCGCCATGGCTTCTTCTGCCAATTAGCTTAAATCTGTGATTTTGATTTGATTTATTACTGTCACATGTATTAACATACAATGAAAAGTATTGTTTCTTGCAAGCTATACAGACAAAGCATACCATTCATAGAGAAGGAAATGAGACAATGCAGAATGTTGTGTTAAATGTAGAGAAATGTAGTGAATGTAAAGAAAGATCAACTTAATACAAAGAACAAAGAACAACCCAGCACGGGAAACAGGCCCTTCGGCCCAACGAGCCCGCGCCGCCGTCCCATTGTCAGTGACCTATTAATGCGAGGTAGGTCCATTCAAAAGTCTGACAGCAGCAGGGAAGAAGCTGTTCTTGAGTCAGTACATGACATCAGACTTTTGTATCTTTTTCCCAAAGGAAGAAGGTGGAAGAGAGAATATCCGGGGTGTGTGGGATCCTTAGTTATGCTGGCTGCTTTGCCGAGGGAGCAGGAAGTGTAGACAGAGTCAATGGATGGGAGGATGGTTTACGTGATGGATTGGGCTACATTCATGACCTTTTGTAGTTCCTTGCAGTCTTGGGCAGAGCACACTATTCTGCCTTACTCTCTAATTCTCAATCCTTCCACCAGTGGGAACAGTTCCTCTCTGCCTACCCTGTCCAGACCTCTCATGATTTAGAATTCCTCAATCAAATTTCTCAAACTGTCCCAACTTCTATTGTGGTCACCTAATTACAGGAAGGATATTAATACGGTTGAAAGAGTGCAGAGAAGGTTTACAAGGATGTTGCCGGGACTTGAGAAACTGAGTTACGGAGAAAGGTTGAATCGGTTAGGACTTTATCCCCTGGAGTGTAGAAGAATGAGGGGAGATTTGATAGAGGTGTATAAGGTGAGATGGGTATAGATAGAGTGAATGAAAGCAGGACTTTTCCACTGAGGCTAGGGGAGAAAAAAAAACAGAGGGCATGGGTTAAGGGTGAAAAGTTTAAAGGGAATATTAGGGGGGGATTCTTCACACAGAGAGTGTTGGGAGTGTGGAATGAGCTGCCGGATAAAGTGGTAAAACCTGCAGCAGGCGACGGTGCAGAGGGACCTCGGGGTCCTTGTGCATTAGTCGCAAAAACCCAGCTTGCAGGTACAGCAGGTGGTCAGGAAGGCGAATGGGATGCTGGCCTTCATAGCGAGGGGGATTGAATATAAAAGTAGGGAGGTCTTGCTGCAGCTGTATAGGGCATTGGTGAGGCTGCAGCTGGAGTACTGTGTGCAGTTTTGGGCGCTGCACCTGTGCAAAGATATTTTGGCCCTGGAGGGAGTGCAGAGGAGGTTTACTAGGCTGATACCGGAGTTGAGGGGGTTGAGCTATGAGGAGAGGCTGAATAAACTGGGCTTGTACTCATTAGAGTTTCGAAGAATGAGGGGAGATCTCATTGAGACGTATAAGATGATGAATGGGATGGATAGGATAGAGGTGGAGAGACTCTTCCCGCTCAAAAAAGACAGTAGGACTAGGGGGCACAGCCTCAAGATAAAAGGGGGGCAGTTTAGAACGGAGTTGAGGAGGAACTTCTTCACTCAAAGGGTGATGAATCTCTGGAATTCTCTGCCCGTTGAAGTGGTGGAGGCTGCCTCGCTAAATATTTTTAAGACGCGGGTTGATGGGTTTTTGATAAGAGAAGGGATTAAGGGTTATGGGGAGAGGGTGGGAAAGTGGAGCTGAGCCACGACAGATCAGCCATGATCTTATTGAATGGTGGGGCAGGCTCGAAGGGCTAGATGGCCTACTCCTGCTCCTATTTCTTATGTTCTTAAATGCTTTTAACATTTAACTTTTAACATTTAAGAAAAACTTGGACAGGTCCATGGATGAGAGGGGTGTGGAGGGATATGGTCCAGGTGCAGGTCAGTGGGACTAGGCAGAAAAATGATTTGGTACAGGCAAGAAGGGCCAAAAGACCTGTTTCTGAGCTGTAATGTTCTATGGTTCTATGGTTCTCCAATCTATCTTCATAACTGAAGTTCCTCATCCCCGGCAACATTCCCTTTCGAACAGTCTGAGTAGAGAAACAGGAGTGATGACTAACCCGGACATCATAAAACCTTGCAGCATCTATAATGAAACTAGTCCCACCTGATAACAATAAAGTATTTTCAGTATAATTCCTGGAAATATATGGAAATGGTTCGAGATGTTAAATGATCCTTGTGAGCTGGGAGTCAGAGTGCAAGGGTCCAGATGAGTGACTGGCAACTGTATTATTTGAGATGCCTGGATAATGTGAACCTTGTTTTAACAATGAGGGCTGATCAGAATTAGGCACAAGTTTAGGATTGAATAATAATGAAATGGTTAGTGCCATTGAAGGTAAGGCAGAACTGTGTGTGAGTGCACACATTCTGTAGTTAACTGGCATATCTTTGCCTTGTTATAACAGGTGGCCTACTGCATCATTCCACTGAGTTCCACTGAAACTGAGAGCCAAGTTCCGCACACGAGGATGGCCTCAACAGGGATCTTGGGTTCATGTCACACTATCTGTAACCCTCTTGCCTGGATTTGCAAAACCTCACTTACTGTCCCGACTGGAGACAATACACATCTCTTTAACATGTGCTTAACCCTCTCTCCACTCACATTGTCTGTACCTGTAAAGACGTGATTACCTGTAAAGATTCACATTCCAACCATTATCTTGTAAATTAAGTTTGTATCTATGTATGCCCTGTTTGTGAACACAGCTCTCTACTCACCTGATGAAGGAGTAATTCTGAAAGCTCGTGCTACCAAATAAACCTGTTGGACTTTAACCTGGTGTTGTGAGACTTCTCACTGTGCTCATTCCATTGAGAACCATCCTGGAATGTGGCACCAACAAAAATGTGGTTTGCCTTAAACTATCTCAGCAGAAACTTGTCCTGTGTTAATAATAGGGACATAGATCCTTTCAGCGGTTAACATTTCAGAATTGATAAATGTACAGTTTCTTTCAGTGGTGTTTTTCTGGAATGTAGGCCTGCCTGTGAGCGAGCTCCTGTTTATTGTCAGTGTATTTATGTGCATTGATGGGGGAGGTGCTTTGTATTGCAAACAGCAGCTTTACCGTCTCCCCAGTGAGTTAAAGCAGCCGGATTTCAATGCTGGCATCACAACGACATCCCATCTGCTTCCATACAACAAATGACATTGATGGTCCCAGTGACAGGAACACACGGGCCACACAGCTGCCACACTCACAGCATTCTGCACCAATTCATACCCCCGCCCAGCTCTCTGCCTTATTCCCCACCCCCCAACCCAGAGTCCTGCCCCAATCCCCACCCCCCCAGGTCAGCATTCTGCCCCAATCCCCACCCCCCCAGGTCAGCGTTCTGTCCCAATCCCCACCCCCCCAGGTCAGCGTTCTGTCCCAATCCCCACCCCCCCAGCCCAACATTCTGCCCCAATCCCCACCCCCCCAGCCCAACATTCTGTCCCAATCCCCACCCCTCCAGACCAGCGTTCTGTCCCAATCCCCACCCCCCCAGGTCAGCGTTCTGTCCCAATCCCCACCCCCCCAGCCCAACATTCTGCACCAATCCCCACCCCCCCAGCCCAACATTCTGTCCCAATCCCCACCCCCCCAGCCCAACATTCTGTCCCAATCCCCACCCCCCCAGCCCAACATTCTGTCCCAATCCCCACCCCCCCAGGCCAGCGTTCTGTCCCAATCCCCACCCCCCCAGGTCAGCGTTCTGCCCCAATCCCCACCCCCCCAGGCCAGCGTTCTGTCCCAATCCCCACCCCCCCAGCCCAGAGTCCTGCCCCAATCCCCACCCCCCCAGGCCAGCGTTCTGTCCCAATCCCCACCCCCCCAGGCCAGCGTTCTGTCCCAATCCCCACCCCCCCAGGCCAGCGTTCTGTCCCAATCCCCACCCCCCCAGCCCAACATTCTGCACCAATCCCCACCCACCCATCCCTGCATTCTGCCCCAATCACTCAGTGGGCCAAATGGCCTAATTCAGCTTCTATACGTTATGATCTTTATGTATTTTCACCATTGTAACAGAACCAAAGACCTTCACATTGATAATTCTGGGGCATTTTGTTCAATTACTTCCCACTCAGATTACCACAGATTCAATCCCATATCGATTGATATGGGAAGCCAGCTCCTGCTCCTATCTCCCATTCATTCACCTCGTAAGGAGACAAACCAAAGGACAAGTCATCAAAACTCCAAAATATTCTCCATTTCTATGGCCCTGTGTCTCTGCAATGCCCTTTCCCCAGTCGCCCGACCCAGTCAGGGGCAGTGACACCAGACTGCACCTTTTCTAATCACTGGACCCTCTGACCACTGGAACTAACTGCTAACTTGTGTTTCACAATCGTACAGACGGCAGCATTGAATTCAAAGCACTTGCTCCTAGTTTTCCATCAATCTCTGGAATAAACTGCAAACAGTAAAAAGAAAATTTGAGAATAAAGCAGGCTTTAATCCTGAAACTTTACAACAAGCTAATTAACTCAGCATTGAGAGTATGTGAGACAACGGCTGATACCTACACTCCCATTCACATTCTAATCTTCTTCGTCCCAGGAAAGAACAAGTTGAGTTTATTGGCACCTTTAACACAGTGAAGTATTCTAGAGAGGAAAATACAGTAAATAAAACACACAAAGGAATAGTTGGAAGAAGGAGGAGCCAGGAGAGAAAGTTTATGAAAAGTTGGTTTTGGGAGGTTTTTAAGGGGAGAGCAATGGGACAGAGACAGACAACATAGCAGAGACGCACATAAGTGTTCTTGATAAGAGAGAATTCAGAATTCAATAGGTTTTATGGAGGATGGAATCAGTGGCAAGGCAATAAACAATTGGTTTTGGTGGTTGTGGTGATCTAAAGGGATTTAAAGATATTGAATCATCCAATGGGCAGGACATAAAGAGGATAACGTGGGGGAGTCTGAGGTTATTCACTCTGGTTGTAAGAATTGAAAAGCAGGATAATTTTTAAAAGGTGTGAAATTTGTGAGTGTTCATTCTTAGAGAAATTTGTGTACTTGTGCGTAGAAACATAGAAATATAGCATGAAGCAATTACAAAGGTCTGTTGGTCTTTATTGTAAGGGGACTGGAGTACATGAATTAAAAAGTCTTGTTGCAGTTGTACAGGGTTTTTAGTGAAACCAAATCTGGAATACTGTGTGCAGTTTTGGTCTTCATGTTTCAGAAAGGATGTACTCACTGGAGGGAGTGCAGGGAAGGTTCAGTAAATTAGTCTTTGGGATGAGGGGGCTGTTTGATGATTAGAACCTGGGTTTATATTCCCTGGAGTTTAGAAGAATGAGAGGTGATCTTATTGACAGCTATAGGATTTTGACAGGGTTTGATAGGGGTTTGAGAGATCGTTTCTGCTGGTTGGGGGAATCTAAAGCAAGGTAAGAGGCTGATCATTTAGGACTGAACTGGGGAGAAATTACTTCACTCAAAGGATTGTGCATCTTTAGAATTCTCTCTCTCAGAGACAGTGGAGGGTCCCTCATTGAATATTCTAAAGATTGAATTTGATAGATGTTTGATTGATAGTACAGTCCGAGGATATAAAGGGTAGGCAGGAAAGTGGAAATTTCATTTGATTTGATTTGATTTATTATTGTCACATGTTTCGGGATACAGTGAAAAGTATCATTTCTTGCATGGTATCCAGACAAAACATACCATACATAGAGAACATGGGGAGAAGTAAAAGAGAGGGTGCAGAATGTAGCATTACAATCATAGCTAGGGTATAGAGAAATATCAACTTCATATAAGGTAGATCCATTCAAAAGTCTGATGGCAGCAGGGAAGAAGCTGTTCTTGAATTGGTTGGTATGTGATCTCAGAGCTTTGTATCCTTTTCCCGACGGAAGATGGAAGAGAGAATGTCCAGGCTATGTGGGGTCCTTAATTATGTTGACTGCTTTGCCGAGGCAGCAGGAAGTGTAGACAGAGTCAAAGGCTGGGAGGCTGGTTTGTGTGATGGATTGGGCTACATTCACAATTCTTTGTAGTTTCTTGCAGTCTTGGGCAGAGCAGGATCCCATACCAACCTGTGATACATCCAGAAAGAATGCTTTCTGTGGTGCATGTGCAAAGGTTGGCAAGAGCCAAATTTCCTTAGTCTTCTGAGAAAGTAGACATTGGTGAGCTTTCTTAGCTATATTATCAGGATGGGAGGACCAGGACAGATTGTTGGTGATCTGGACATCTGCAGACTCGAAGCTGTTGACCATTTCCATTTCATCCGCACTGATGCAGTTGTGTGCTGTCCACTATGCTTTGTGAAGTCAATGACTATCTCTTTGTTTTACTGACAGTGAGGGAGAGATTATTGTCAACGCACCATTTCATTCTCTCTCTTTCCTGTACTCCGTCTCATCATTGTTTGAGATCCGACCCATTACGGTGGTGTTATCAGCAAATCTGAAAATCAAATTGGAGGGGAATTTGGTCACACAGTCACAGGTGTATAAGGAGTATAGTAGGGGGCTGAGAACACAGCCTCATGGGGCACTGGTATTGAGGATAATTATTGAGGAGGTGTCATTGCCTATCCTTACTGATTGTGGTCTGTCGGTTAGGATGTCTTGGGTCCAGTCACAATCAGATTAAGCATGGCCTTAACAAATTGCAGAGTAAGCTTGATGGGCTGAATGGAATCCTGCTCCTTATTCTTTGTAAGTATGTTTCATTTTCATTCACATTGATAGAGGAAATTGCTGTGGTTAAGTTGCAGCTCTGGAAATGGATGGCCTGAGGAGAGTAGTTATAGCTGATTCTCCACTGTTCCCAGATTGCCTGTGGATCCACACAGGGCAATCGGCCTTGATTCTGAAAGTCCCAGGTCCCCCATTGGATCAATGCCTTAGTTGTCCCAGCTGCCGATCTTTAGCAGGCGCTGGTCGGGAGATCTTCAGCAACTTGAGACTGAGTCCTTGCTCCGTGTGGTGAACCAGCTTTACTTAAAATCACACAAGACAAAATTGTGATTTGCCTTTTTAAGCAGCTTGTGTGTAAGGATCACAGGTTCAATCTGTTGTTCACACTGCATCTGCCTGACTGAATTTGAGAGGTGTGAGCACCAACCATCCCCCATCAAAAATAAACCCAAAAAAAATATAGTGGGAGGCCTGCGGGAGATGTAGTAAGTGTTGGATAGGCCCCAACAGTTACACAGATGTAGCAGTATCCCTCCTCCCTGGTACCCAGGCACCCACTGAGTGCTGTAAGCCAGTGGAATCAATCACTATAATGAATATGCAGCCTGCCATCCGTGTACAGTCACCATGGGTGTTAGAGAGGTGTGAAAAGCTGCCAACTGCAGTGCCTTCTGGGAGCAGGTCCTCATGTTTTTGGGTTGATTCTGTCTATAAGTAATGATCAGGAATACTGCCCTCCCTCTCACACACTGCACTACACAACCACCTCAATCACTCACTTTTCCAAAGTGCACCAATTAAAGTTTCACTGCGAGGGAGAGCGATAGTAACAGAGCGGTGATATATTTCTAAGTCAGGATAGTGTGTGACTTGGAGGGAAACTTGCAGGTGGTGATGTTCCCATGTGTCTGCTTGATGAATAAAGATTCACAGTGTTCTTAACAGATTTTTAAGTCATTAGGAGCAGTGACACAGGTTAACAAGGCCATAAAATTGCAAACCAATCAGTGGGCTTCATTTCCAAAGGGATAGAATTGAAAAGCTGAGAAGTTTTGTAATGCTTTTAAACAGTTGAAATACTTGGAACTTTTCTGGTCTTTTATTAGAAGAAGGATATGGGGAACTAGAGAAAGTATTTATTAGTCATTTTGTGGGACATGGGTGTTGCTGGCTAGCCACCATTTATAGCCCATCCCTAGTGCCCTTGAAGGTGGTTGAGAGTCAACCACATTGCGGTGTCTCTGGAGTCACATTTAGGCCAGACCAGGTAAGGACGGCAGATTTCCTTCCCTAAAGGGCATTAGTGAACCAGGTGGGTCTTTCTGACAATCGACAATTGTTTCATGGTCATCAGTAGATTCTTCATTCCAGATAGAAATTCCACCATCTGTCATTGGCAGGATTCGAACCCAGGTCCCCAGAACATCAGCTCAGTTTCTGGATTAATAATCTAGTGATTGTAGCACTAGGCCATGTGCAGAAAGTAGACAAGAGCTGAGAGATTCAGAGATGAAAGACTGAACAAGAGAGGGTTCTTTTCTTTAGAATGAGATGATTTAATAGTTTAAAATTATGAAAGAGTTCAAAGGGCGAGACATAGTTTCCACATGTGGGGAGTTCAAAATTAAGGGCCATAAATATAGAATTCAGGAGAAACTTCTTTAGCCAGAGAGTGGTGGGAATGTGGAACTCACTCCCACACGGAGTTGTCAAGGGAATAGTATAAAAGATACATCGAAGAGTAAAGCAGGATAAACACAAGCAAGAAAAAGGAATAAATGGATATGATGAAAGGGTGAGATCAGACTCATGGAGATAAACATCAGTGTTGAGCAGTTGTGCTGCCAATTGATCAAAGCCTTATTGGAAATACAGGTTTGAAGGACAGTGTTAAAGGAGATAGGTGAGATAGAGAGGGGGGGTGGTTTCGGGAGGGAAGTCCAGAGTTCAGACCCTCAGCAGCTGAACACATGACCACCAGTGGAGGAGAGATTGAAACTGGGAATATTCAGGAGGAAGGAACATAAAGATTTTGATCAGTTTGAAGAGATTATAAGATTGGGAGGGGAGAGGTCATGAAAAGAGCAGAACACTAGAATCCAAACCTTCAGATCTCAGCATTGCACTCCCAGGGGTGAAGAAATTGGTACAATTAGGAGAATCGAATAGCTATCGTGTTTGCACAATTTACCCCCATTCACATTAACAACAGATATCCTGTGAACAGCATTATTTCCTCTGGAAATTCAATCACAAACAAAGCTCCAAAATCTAGGGAGGTTTTGGTGTTGTACTGGATGTGTTATTTAATCCCGATGCCACATATCTCCAATATCACTGCTGCTACAGAATGAAATCACTTTTAAACTAAATGGTTGATTATAACTTGTTTTATAAAACTTTGTATGCACTTTGTCCACTCATCTGCTCTGAGTGAAAATTCAAGGTTCCGTCCCACTGGGTTGAGTTATTCTTTGTTTTCACCTCATCTGATTCTGGTTTATTTTTGCCACATTAATGTGAACTTGTTCTGGTATAACTAAAACTCTGCTATTTATAAGCATGATCGCTGATTTATGGGGTACTTGTTAGGTAGATTAATATTTTCTCAGTTGTCTGTCGAATGAAATAGGATTTTACTGTCTATATGGTGTGTCAGTGGATATGTGGAAAATTTGTTGGATATTGATTGAGTCCATGGGGTATTTATTTGAGACATAGAATGTTTATCGGATATACATAGAATGTTTATCGGACCATCTCGAGGGCATCATGGCAGAACAGAGGCTATCTCTGTTACTGTGCGGACACATGGAGTTGGGCCTGTGTCCGTGGGAGTTTGCGCGTTCTCCCCGTGGTTGCGTGGGTTTCCTCCAGGTGCTCCGGTTTCCTCCCACGTCCCAAAAATGTGCTTTTAGGCTGATTGATTGGGTAACAAATTGTCCCTATATTGGACCTCCCTGATCCTCACACATTAGGCATAGACTAGAGTCATGAATAGGTCACTGACCATGGGACGGCGGCGCGGGCTCGTTGGGCCGAAGGGCCTGTTTCCCGTGCTGTTTTGTTCTTTGTTTACAGAGCATCGGGTATATTGGGGATGTATTTGATATTTGGAGTGTTTACTGGCCTGTATTGGAAACATAGCCCACTTAATATTATTGCACTTTAAATGGATATACTTACCACCAACTAAACTCAATTATTTCCATCTTGATGACAGCAGTGCTCTTGGTAATATTATATTGTGATAAGCAGCTGGTGTAAAATATTTAATTGATAAACATCAGCATCTGCAGAGTTCCAAATAAAAGGAATTTTGCATATTCACATTCCTGAACCATAACATCCACCCAAAATCAGGTTGCATTTTTAGACCTGAGATTCCTTCCTTAACATTCACCGCTTTAAGCAATTCTGATTGCTGAAATATCTGAATTAGTATGCTGCAGAGTGATACAGGGGAGTGCTTTGGCAGGACACAGGCAGGCTGATGTGCCAACTCTCAGCCACGGCTGAATCTTACAGTTTCTGGCAAGACCTGAGCTGAATGTAAAGGGTGTGATTTCTCTGGATAGTCTTAGTTACACTGTGGTGTGTGAGGAACACTGCAGCACCAACAGATGCCAGTGCTGCATTACACCACTGATAATATCAACCTGAGAGTGACAAAATCTCCAGGAACGATCCTGCATACGGCTCCAGCTATGGACTGTAGAGGAACCTTTAGAGATGGATTATTCTGCCTGGTGATCCGACTATTTGTATCTGACGCTCATCCAGATATTCCTTCACTCATTCCTTCATCCCTGGAATCTGAGGAATTTCATCACTTCATCCCTTGCACAGTCAATGAAAATTCATCGAGGACAGGATACTAGCTAGCAGGCACAAATAGATTTATATCTAACCCCATGCTGTACCTGTCCTGGGAGTGTTTGATGGGGGACAGTGTAGAGGGAGCTTTACTCTGTATCTAACCCCATGCTGTACCTGTCCTGGGAGTGTTTGATGGGGGGACAGTGTAGAAGGAGCTTTACTCTGTATCTAACCCCATGCTGTACCTGTCCTGGGAGTGTTTGATGGGGGACAGTGTAGAGGGAGCTTTACTCTGTATCTAACCCCATGCTGTACCTGTCCTGGGAGTGTTTGATGGGGGGACAGTGTAGAAGGAGCTTTACTCTGTATCTAACCCCGTGCTGTACCTGTCCTGGGAGTGTTTGATGGGGGGACAGTGTAGAGGGAGCTTTACTCTGTATCTAACCCCGTGCTGTACCTGTCCTGGGAGTGGTTGATGGGGGGACAGTGTAGAGGGAGCTTTACTCTGTATCTAACCCTGTGCTGTACCTGTCCTGGGAGTGTTTGATGGGGGGACAGTGTAGAGGGAGCTTTATTCTGTATCTAACCCCGCGCTGTACCTGTCCTGGGAGTGTTTGATGGGGGGACAATGTAGAGGGAGCTTTACTCTGTATCTAACCCTGTGCTGTACCTGTCCTGGGAGTGTTTGATGGGGGACAGTGTAGAGGGAGCTTTACTCTGTATCTAACCCCGTGCTGTACCTGTCCTGGGAGTGTTTGATGGGGGGACAGTGTAAAGGGAGCTTTACTCTGTATCTAACCCCGTGCTGTACCTGTCCTGGGAGTGTTTGATGGGGGGACAGTGTAGAAGGAGCTTTACTCTGTATCTAACCCCGTGCTGTACCTGTCCTGGGAGTGTTTGATGGGGGGACAGTGTAGAGGGAGCTTTACTCTGTATCTAACCCCGTGCTGTACCTGTCCTGGGAGTGTTTGATGGGGGGACAGTGTAGAGGGAGCTTTACTCTGTATCTAACCCTGTGCTGTACCTGTCCTGGGAGTGTTTGATGGGGGGACAGTGTAGAGGGAGCTTTATTCTGTATCTAACCCCGCGCTGTACCTGTCCTGGGAGTGTTTGATGGGGGGACAGTGTAGAGGGAGCTTTACTCTGTATCTAACCCCGTGCTGTACCTGTCCTAGGAGTGTTTGATGGGGGAACAGTGTAGAGGGAGCTTTACTCTGTATTTAACCCCGCACTGTACGTGTCCTGGGAATGTTTGATGGAGACAGTGTAGAGGGAGCTTTACTCTGTATCTAACCCCGTGCTGTACCTGTCCTGGGAGTGGTTGATGGGGGGACAGTGTGGAGGGAGCTTTACTCTGTATCTAACCCTGTGCTGTACCTGTCCTGGGAGTGTTTGATGGGGGGACAGTGTAGAGGGAGCTTTATTCTGTATCTAACCCCGCGCTGTACCTGTCCTGGGAGTGTTTGATGGGGGGACAGTGTAGAGGGAGCTTTACTCTGTATCTAACCCTGTGCTGTACCTGTCCTGGGAGTGTTTGATGGGGGACAGTGTAGAGGGAGCTTTACTCTGTATCTAACCCCGTGCTGTACCTGTCCTGGGAGTGTTTGATGGGGGGACAGTGTAAAGGGAGCTATACTCTGTATCTAACCCCGTGCTGTACCTGTCCTGGGAGTGTTTGATGGGGGGACAGTGTAGAGGGAGCTTTACTCTGTATCTAACCCTGTGCTGTACCTGTCCTGGGAGTGTTTGATGGGGGGACAGTGTAGAGGGAGCTTTATTCTGTATCTAACCCCGCGCTGTACCTGTCCTGGGAGTGTTTGATGGGGGGACAGTGTAGAGGGAGCTTTACTCTGTATCTAACCCCGTGCTGTACCTGTCCTAGGAGTGTTTGATGGGGGAACAGTGTAGAGGGAGCTTTACTCTGTATTTAACCCCGCACTGTACGTGTCCTGGGAATGTTTGATGGAGACAGTGTAGAGGGAGCTTTACTCTGTATGTGAATGGAACTCTCCATTCACTTGACAAAGAGGCAGCCCCCTCGAAAGCTTGTGAGAATATTATCAAATAAATCGGTTGGACTAAAACCTGGTGTTGTCAGACTTTTTACTGTGTTTACGCCAGTCCAACGCCGGCATACCCACATCATGAGTGTTTGATGGAGACAGTGTAGAGGGAGCTTTACTCTGTATCTAACCCCATGCTGTACTTGTCCTGGGAGTGTTTGATGGGGGACAGTGTAGAGGGAGCTTTACTCTGTATCTAACCCCATGCTGTACCTGTCCTGGGAGTGTTTGATGGGGGGACAGTGTAGAGGGAGCTTTACTCTGTATCTAACCCCGCACTGTACCTGTCCTGGGAGTGTTTGATGGGGACAGTGTAGAGGGAGCTTTACTCTGTATCTAACCCCGTGCTGTACCTGTCTTGGGAGTGTTTGATGGAGATAGTGTAGAGGGAGCTTTACTCTGTATCTAACCCCGTGCTGTACTTGTCCTGGGAGTGTTTGATGGGGGACAGTGTAGAGGGAGGTTTACTCTGTATCTAATCCCGTGCTGTACCTGTCCTGGGAGTGTTTGATGGGGGGAACAGTGTAGAGGGAGGTTTACTCTGTATCTAACCCCATGCTGTACCTGTCCTGGGAGTGTTTGATGGGGGGACAGTGTAGAGGGAGGTTTACTCTGTATCTAACCCCATGCTGTACCTGTCCTGGGAGTGTTTGATGGGGACAGTGTAGAGGGAGGTTTACTCTGTATCTAACCCCGTGCTGTACCTGTCCTGGGAGTGTTTGATGGGGACAGTGTAGAGGGAGCTTTACTCTGTATCTAACCCCATGCTGTACTTGTCCTGGGAGTGTTTGATGGGGGACAGTGTAGAGGGAGGTTTACTCTGTATCTAATCCCGTGCTGTACCTGTCCTGGGAGTGTTTGATGGGGGGACAGTGTAGAGGGAGGTTTACTCTGTATCTAATCCCATGCTGTACCTGTCCTGGGAGTGTTTGATGGGGGGACAGTGTAGAGGGAGGTTTACTCTGTATCTAACCCCATGCTGTACCTGTCCTGGGAGTGTTTGATGGGGACAGTGTAGAGGGAGGTTTACTCTGTATCTAACCCCGTGCTGTACCTGTCCTGGGAGTGTTTGATGGGGACAGTGTAGAGGGAGGTTTACTCTGTATTTAACCCCGTGCTGTACCTGTCCTGGGAGTGTTTGATGGGGGGACAGTGTAGAGGGAGGTTTACTCTGTATCTAACCCCGTGCTGTACCTGTCCTGGGAGTGTTTGATGGGGGGACAGTGTAGAGGGAGCTTTACTCTGTGTCTAACCCCGTGCTGTACCTGTCCTGGGAGTGTTTGATGGGGGACAGTGTAGAGGGAGCTTTACTCTGTATCTAACCCCGTGCTGTACCTGTCCTGGGAGTGTTTGATGGGGACAGTGTAGAGGGAGGTTTACTCTGTATCTAACCCCGTGCTGTACCTGTCCTGGGAGTGTTTGATGGGGGGACAGTGTAGAGGGAGGTTTACTCTGTATCTAACCCCATGCTGTACCTGTCCTGGGAGTGTTTGATGGGGGACAGTGTAGAGGGAGGTTTACTCTGTATCTAACCCCGTGCTGTACCTGTCCTGGGAGTGTTTGATGGGGGGACAGTGTAGAGGGAGCTTTACTCTGTATCTAACCCCATGCTGTACTTGTCCTGGGAGTGTTTGATGGGGGACAGTGTAGAGGGAGGTTTACTCTGTATCTAACCCCGTGCTGTACCTGTCCTGGGAGTGTTTGATGGGGGACAGTGTAGAGGGAGGTTTACTCTGTATCTAACCCCATGCTGTACCTGTCACTTGGTGGGACCTCCCAGAAGCTGTTGAGATCAGATGGCATGCGTTTGCTCCCAGTAGGAAGCAGCTTTCTGTTAGTTGGAGAATTGGATCACAGACACAATCTGCTTCATCTCACGCCAGCAAAAGGAACTTTATGTAAATTGAAATGAAACTGTTATGAATTAGAATTCCATGGAGCATAAAGCAAGCAGCAGAGATGTGAGGGTCATTTGGGGCACTCCTCACTCCCTCCCTGCCTGACCCTGGATCAGAAACGGAAATACCCAAGAAAAAGTCACCTGGAGACCATCCCTCTGACAGAACAGAGAATCTATCAAATATTTATCTCAACATTTCCTGCAGCTTGTTTACTGAAAGATATGCAGATGAGGTCAAGACATACTCTTTACAGAGTGAAGACCAGTGCCTATTTAAAGAGCTGTATAAAACATCCTGCCGATTTCTCAGCATAATATATTTAATAATCCTTAAATTAAAAATTTTACTGAATGTTAAATGGATAGTGACTCTGTACAGTTACACAGTGAGTGACCCTCACCCTGAATAAACAGTGACTCTGTACAGTTACACAGTGAGTGACCCTCACTCTGAATAAACAGTGACTCTGTACAGTTACACAGTGAGTGACCCTCACCCTGAATAAACAGTGACTCTGTACAGTTACACAGTGAGTGACCCTTACCCTGAATAAACAGTGACTCTGTACAGTCACACAGTGAGTGATCCTTACCCTGCTGAATAAACAGTGACTCTGTACAGTTACACAGTGAGTGACCCTTACCCTGAATAAACAGTGACTCTGTACAGTTACACAGTGAGTGACCCTTACCCTGAATAAACAGTGACTCTGTACAGTCACACAGTGAGTGATCCTTACCCTGCTGAATAAACAGTGACTCTGTACAGTTACACAGTGAGTGACCCTTACCCTGAATAAACAGTGACTCTGTACAGTTACACAGTGAGTGATCCTTACCCTGAATAAACAGTAACTCTGTACAGTTACACAGTGAGTGACCCTTATCCTGAATAAACAGTGACTCTGTACAGTTACACAGTGAGTGATCCTTACCCTGAATAAACAGTGACTCTGTACAGTTACACAGTGAATGATCCTTACCCTGAATAAACAGTGACTCTGTACAGTTACACAGTGAGTGATCCTTACCCTGAATAAACAGTAACTCTGTACAGTTACACAGTGAGTGATCCTTACCCTGCTGAATAAACAGTGACTCTGTACAGTTACACAGTGAGTGATCCTTACCCTGAATAAACAGTGACTCTGTACAGTTACACAGTGAGTGACCCTTACCCTGAATAAACAGTGACTCTGTACAGTTACACAGTGAGTGACCCATACCCTGAATAAACAGTGACTCTGTACAGTTACACAGTGAGTGATCCTTACCCTGCTGAATAAACAGTGACTCTGTACAGTTACACAGTGAGTGACCCTTACCCTGAATAAACAGTGACTCTGTACAGTTACACAGTGAGTGACCCTTACCCTGCTGAATAAACAGTGACTCTGTACAGTTACACAGTGAGTGATCCTTACCCTGCTGAATAAACAGTGACTCTGTACAGTTACACAGTGAGTGATCCATACCCTGCTGAATAAACAATGACTCTGTACAGTTACACAGTGAGTGATCCTTACCCTAAATAAACAGTGTCTCTGTACAGTTACACAGTGAGTGACCCTTACCATGAATAAACAGTGACTCTGTACAGTTACACAGTGAGTGACCCTTACCATGAATAAACAGTGACTCTGTACAGTTACACAGTGAGTGATCCTTACCCTGCTGAATAAACAGTGACTTTGTACAGTGACACAGTGAGTGACCCTTACCCTATTGAATAAACAGTGACTCTGTACAGTTACACAGTGAGTGATCCTTACCCTGCTGAATAAACAGTGACTCTGTACAATTACACAGTGAGTGACCCTTACCATGAATAAACAGTGACTCTGGACAGTTACACAGTGAGTGATCCTTACCCTGAATAAACAGTGTCTCTGTACAGTTACACAGTGAGTGATCTTTACTCTGCTGAATAAACAGTGACTCTGTATAGTTACACAGTGAGTGACCCTTACCCTGAATAAACAGGGATTCTGTACAATTACACAGTGAGTGATCTTTACTCTGCTGAATAAACAGTAACTCTGTACAATTACACAGTGAGTGATCCTTACCCTGCTGAATAAACAGTGACTCTGTACAGTTACACAGTGAGTGATCCTTACCATGAATAAACAGTGACTCTGTACAGTTACACAGTGAGTGATCCTTACCCTGCTGAATAAACAGTGACTCTGTACAGTTACACAGTGAGTGACCCTTACCCTGAATAAACAGTGACTCTGTACAGTTACACAGTGAGTGATACTTACCCTGAATAAACAGTGACTCTGTACAGTTACACAGTGAGTGACCCTTACCATGAATAAACAGTGACTCTGTACAGTTACACAGTGAGTGATCCTTACCCTGCTGAATAAACAGTGACTCTGTACAGTTACACAGTGAGTGATCCTTACCCTGAATAAACAGTGACTCTGTACAGTTACACAGTGAGTGATCCTTACCCTGAATAAACAGTGACTCTGTACAGTTACACAGTGAGTGATCCTTATCCTGCTGAATAAACAGTGACTCTGTACAGTTACACAGTGAGTGATCCTTACCCTGAATAAACAGTGACTCTGTACAGTTACACAGTGAGTGATCCTTACCCTGCTGAATAAACAGTGACTCTGTATAGTTACACAGTGAGTGATCCTTACCCTGAATAAACAGTGACTCTGTACAGTTACACAGTGAGTGATCCTTACCCTGAATAAACAGTGACTCTGTACAGTTACACAGTGAGTGATCCTTATCCTGCTGAATAAACAGTGACTCTGTACAGTTACACAGTGAGTGAACCTTACCCTGAATAAACAGTGACTCTGTACAGTTACACAGTGAGTGATCTTTACTCTGCTGAATAAACAGTGACTCTACACAGTTACACAGTGAGTGACCCTTACCCTGAATAAACAGGGATTCTGTACAATTACACAGTGAGTGATCTTTACTCTGCTGAATAAACAGTGACTCTACACAGTTACACAGTGAGTGACCCTTACCATGCTGAATAAACATTGACTCTGTACAGTTACACAGTGAGTTATCCTTACCCTGCTGAATAAACATTGACTCTGTACAGTTTGATTCATATCCTGCTGAATAAACAGTGACACTGTACAGTTACACAGTGAGTGATCCTTACCCTGAATAAACAGTGACTCTGTACAGATACACAGTGAGTCGCCTTCACTCGGAATAAACAGTGTATTCTGAACAGTTACACAGTGAGTGATCGTTACCCTGCGGAATAAACAATGACTCTGTACAGTTACACAGTGAGTGATCCTTACCCTGCTGAATAAACAGTGACTCTGTACAGTTACACAGTGAGTGACCCTTTCCCTGCTGAATAAACAGTGACTCTGTACAGTGTACACAGTGAGTGATCCTTACCCTGCTGAATAAACAGTGACTCTGTACAGTTACACAGTGAGTCACCCTCACTCTGAATAAACAGTGTACTCTGAACCGTTACACAGTGAGGGATTCTAACCCTGCGGAATAAACAATGACTCTGTAGAGTTACACAGTGAGTGATCCTCACCCTGAATACACAGTGACTCTGTACAGTTACACAGTGAGTGACCCTTACCCTGCTGAATAAACAGTGACGCTGTACAATTACACAGTGAGTAATCCTTACTCTGCTGAATACACAGTGACACTGTACAGTTACACAGTGAGTGATCCTTACCCTGCTGAATAAACAGTGACTCTGTACAATTACACAGTGACTGACCCTTACCCTGCTGAATAAACAGTGACTCTGTACAGCTACACAGTGAGTGACCCTTACCCTGCTGAATAAACACTGACTCTGTACAATTACACAGTGAGTGACCCTTACCTGCTGAATAAACAGTGACACTGTACAGTTACACAGTGAGTGATCCTTACCCTGAATAACCAGTGACTCTGTACAGTTACACAGTGAGTGATCCTTACCCTGCTGAATAAACAGTGACTCTGTACAATTACACAGTGACTGACCCTTACCCTGCTGAATAAACAGTGACTCTGTACAGCTACACAGTGAGTGACCCTTACCCTGCTGAATAAACACTGACTCTGTACAATTACACAGTGAGTGACCCTTACCGTGCTGAATAAACAGTGACGCTGTACAATTACACAGTGAGTAATCCTTACTCTGCTGAATACACAGTGACACTGTACAGTTACACACTGAGTGACCCTTACCATGCTGAATAAACATTGACTCTGTACAGTTACACAGTGAGTTATCCTTATCCTGCTGAATAAACATTGACTCTGTACAGTTTGATCCATATCCTGCTGAATAAACAGTGACTCTGTACAGTTACACAGTGAGTGATCCTCACCCTGAATACACAGTGACTGTGTACAGTTACACAGTGAGTGACCCTTACCCTGCTGAATAAACAGTGACGCTGTACAATTACACAGTGAGTAATCCTTACTCTGCTGAATACACAGTGACACTGTACAGTTACACAGTGAGTGATCCTTACCCTGCTGAATAAACAGTGACTCTGTACAATTACACAGTGACTGACCCTTACCCTGCTGAATAAACAGTGACTCTGTACAGCTACACAGTGAGTGACCCTTACCCTGCTGAATAAACACTGACTCTGTACAATTACACAGTGAGTGACCCTTACCTGCTGAATAAACAGTGACACTGTACAGTTACACAGTGAGTGATCCTTACCCTGAATAACCAGTGACTCTGTACAGTTACACAGTGAGTGACCCTTCCCCTGCTGAATAAACAGTGACGCTGTACAATTACACAGTGAGTAATCCTTACTCTGCTGAATACACAGTGACACTGTACAGTTACACAGTGAGTGACCCTTACCCTGAATAAACAGTGACTCTGTACAGTTACACATGAGTGACGCTTACCCTGCTGAATAAACAGTGACTCTGTACAGTTACACAGTGAGTGATCCTTACCCTGCTGAATAAACAGTGACTCTATACAGTTACACAGTGAATGATCCTTACACTGCTGAATAAACAGTGACTCTGTACAGTTACACAGTGAGTGATCCTTACCCTGAATAAACAGGGACTCTGTACAGTTACACAGTGAGTGACACTTACCCTGCTGAATAAACAGTGACTCTGTACAGTTACACAGTGAGTGATCCTTGCTCTGCTGAATAAACAGTGACTCTGTACAGTTACACAGTGAGTGAGCCTTACCCTGAATTAAAAGTAACTCTGTACAGTTACACAGTGACTGTCCCTTACACTGAATAAACAGTGACTCTGTACAGTTACACAGTGAGTGATCCTTACCCTGAATAAACAGTGACTCTGTACAGTTACACAGTGAGTGATCCTTACCCTGCTGAATAAACAGTGACTCTGTACACTAACACAGTGAATGATCCTTACCCTGCTGAATAAACAGTGACTCTGTACAGTTACACAGTGAGTGATCCTTACCCTGAATAAACAGTGACTCTGTACAGTTACACAGTGAGTGATCCTTACCCTGAATAAACAGTGACTCTGTACAGTTACACAGTGAGTGACCCTTACCCTGCTGAATACACAGTGACACTGTACAGTTACACAGTGAGTGACCCTTACCCTGAATAAACAGTGACTCTGTACAGTTACACATGAGTGACGCTTACCCTGCTGAATAAACAGTGACTCTGTACAGTTACACAGTGAGTGATCCTTACCCTGCTGAATAAACAGTGACTCTATACAGTTACACAGTGAATGATCCTTACACTGCTGAATAAACAGTGACTCTGTACAGTTACACAGTGAGTGATCCTTACCCTGAATAAACAGGGACTCTGTACAGTTACACAGTGAGTGACACTTACCCTGCTGAATAAACAGTGACTCTGTACAGTTACACAGTGAGTGATCCTTGCTCTGCTGAATAAACAGTGACTCTGTACAGTTACACAGTGAGTGAGCCTTACCCTGAATTAAAAGTAACTCTGTACAGTTACACAGTGACTGTCCCTTACACTGAATAAACAGTGACTCTGTACAGTTACACAGTGAGTGATCCTTACCCTGAATAAACAGTGACTCTGTACAGTTACACAGTGAGTGATCCTTACCCTGCTGAATAAACAGTGACTCTGTACACTAACACAGTGAATGATCCTTACCCTGCTGAATAAACAGTGACTCTGTACAGTTACACAGTGAGTGATCCTTACCCTGAATAAACAGTGACTCTGTACAGTTACACAGTGAGTGATCCTTACCCTGAATAAACAGTGACTCTGTACAGTTACACAGTGAGTGACCCTTACCCTGCTGAATAAACAGTGACTCTGTACAGCTACACAGTGAGTGACCCTTACCCTGCTGAATAAACACTGACTCTGTACAGTTACACAGTGAGTGATCCTTACCCTGAATAAACAGTGACGCTGTACAATTACACAGTGAGTAATCCTTACTCTGCTGAATACACAGTGACACTGTACAGTTACACAGTGAGTGATGCATACCCTGAATAAACAGTGACTCTGTACTGTTCCACATGAGTGACGCTTACCCTGCTGAATAAACAGTGACTCTGTACAGTTACACAGTGAGTGATCCTTACCCTGCTGAATAAACAGTGACTCTATACAGTTACACAGTGAATGATCCTTACACTGCTGAATAAACAGTGACTCTGTACAGTTACACAGTGAGTGATCCTTACCCTGAATAAACAGGGACTCTGTACAGTTACACAGTGAGTGACACTTACCCTGCTGAATAAACAGTGACTCTGTACAGTTACACAGTGAGTGATCCTTGCTCTGCTGAATAAACAGTGACTCTGTACAGTTACACAGTGAGTGAGCCTTACCCTGAATAAAAAGTAACTCTGTACAGTTACACAGTGACTGTCCCTTACACTGAATAAACAGTGACTCTGTACAGTTACACAGTGAGTGACCCTTACCCTGAATAAACTGTGACTCTGTACAGTTACACAGTGAGTGATCCTTACCCTGCTGAATAAACAGTGACTCTGTACACTAACACAGTGAGTGACCCTGACCCTGAATAAACAGTGGCTCTGTACAGTTACACAGTGAGTGATCCTTACCCTGCTGAATAAACAGTAACTCTGTACAGTTACACAGTGAGTGATCCTTACCCTGAATAAACAGTGACTCTGTACAGTTACAAACTGAGTGACCCTTACTCTGCTGAATAAACAGTGTCTCTGTACAGTTACACAGTGAGTGACCCTTACCCTGAATAAACAGTAACTCCGTACAGTTACACAGTGAGTGATCCTTACCCTGAATAAACAGTGACTCTGTACAGTTACACAGTCAGTGATCCTTACCCTGAATAAACAGTGACTCTGTACAGTTACAAACTGAGTGACCCTTACTCTGCTGAATAAACAGTGACTCTGTAAATTACACAGTGAGTGACCCTTACCCTGAATAAACAGTAACTCTGTACAGTTACACAGTGAGTGATCCTTACCCTGAATAAACAGTGACTCTGTACAGTTACACAGTGAGTGACCCTTACCCTGCTGAATAAACAATGACTTTGTACAGTTACACAGTGAGTGATCCTTACCCTGAATAAACAGTGACTCTGTACAGTTACACAGTGAGTGACCCTTACCCTGTTGAATAAACAGTGACTCTGTACAGTTACACAGTGAGTGACCCTTACCCTGTTGAATAAACAGTGACTCTGTACAGTTACACAGTGAGTGATCCTTACCCTGAATAAACAGTGACTCTGTACAGTTACACAGTGAGTGACCCTTACCCTGAATAAACAGTGACTCTGTACAGTTACACAGTGAGTGATCCTTACCCTGCTGAATAAACAGTGACTCTGTACAGTTTCACAGTGAGTGATCCTTACGCTGAATAAACAGTGACTCTGTACAGTTACACAGTGGGTGACCCTTACCCTGAATAAACAGTGACTCTGTACAGTTACACAGTGAGTGATCCTTACCCTGAATAAACAGTGACTCTGTACAGTTACACAGTGAGTGATCCTTACCCTGAATAAACAGTGACTCTGTACAGTTACACAGTGAGTGACCCTTACGCTGCTGAATAAACAGTGACTCTGTACAGTTACAGAGTGAGTGATCCTTACCCTGTTGAATAAACAGTGACTCTGTACAGTTACACAGTGAGTGACCCTTACCCTGCTGAATAAACGGTGACTCTGTACAGTTACACAGTGAGTGATCCTTACCCTGAATAAACAGTGACTCTGTACAGTTACACAGTGAGTGACCCTTACCCTGAATAAACAGTGACTCTGTACAGTTACACAGTGAGTGATCCTTATCCTGCTGAATAAACAGTGACTCTGTACAGTTACACAGTGAGTGATCCTTACCCTGCTGAATAAACAGTGACTCTGTACAGTTACACAGTGAGTGACCCTTACCCTGAATAAACAGTGACTCTGTACAGTTACACAGTGAGTGATCCTTATCCTGCTGAATAAACAGTGACTCTGTACCGTTACACAGTGAGTGACCCTTACACTGCTGAATAAACAGTGATTCTGTACAGTTCCACAGTGAGTGATCCTTACCCTGAATAAACAGTGACTCTGTACAGTTACACAGTGATTGATCCTTATCCTGCTGAATAAACAGTGATTCTGTACAGTTACACAGTGAGTGATCCTTACCCTCAATAAACAGTGACTCTGTACAGTTACACAGTGATTGATCCTTATCCTGCTGAATAAACAGTGACTCTGTACAGTTACACAGTGAGTGATCCTTACCCTGAATAAACAGTGACTCTGTACAGTTACACAGTGAGTGACCCTTACCCTGAATAAACAGTGACTCTGTACAGTTACACAGTGAGTGACCCTTACCCTGAATAAACTGTGACTCTGTACAGTTACACAGTGAGTGACCCTTACCCTGCTGAATAAACAGTGACTCTGTACAGTTACACAGTGAGTGACCCTTACCCTGAATAAACAGTGACTCTGTACAGTTACACAGTGAGTGATCCTTACCCTGAATAAACAGTGACTCTGTACAGTTACACAGTGAGTGACCCTTACCCTGCTGAATAAACAGTGACTCTGTACAGTTACACAGTGAGTGACCCTTACCCTGAATAAACAGTGACTCTGTACAGTTACACAGTGAGTGACCCTTACCCTGAATAAACAGTGACTCTGTACAGTTACACAGTGAGTGATCCTTACCCTGAATAAACAGTGACTCTGTACAGTTACACAGTGAGTGATCCTTACCCTGAATAAACAGTGACTCTGTACAGTTACACAGTGAGTGATCTTTATCCTGCTGAATAAACAGTGACTCTACAGTTACACAGTGAGTGACCCTTACCCTGTTGAATAAACAGTGACTCTGTACAGTTACACAGTGAGTGACCCTTACCCTGCTGAATAAACAGTGACTCTGTACAGTTACACAGTGAGTGACCCTTACCCTGAATAAACAGTGACTCTGTACAGTTACACAGTGAGTGATCCTTATCCTGCTGAATAAACAGTGACTCTACAGTTACACAGTGAGTGATCCTTACACTGCTGAATAAACGGTGACTCTGTACAGTTACACAGTGAGTGACCCTTACCCTGAATAAACAGTGACTCTGTACAGTTACACAGTGAGTGATCCTTATCCTGCTGAATAAACAGTGACTCTGTACAGTTACACAGTGAGTGATCCTTATCCTGCTGAATAAACAGTGACTCTGTACAGTTACACAGTGAGTGACCCTTACCCTGAATAAACAGTGACTCTGTACAGTTACACAGTGAGTGATCCTTACCCTGAATAAACAGTGACTCTGTACAGTTACACAGTGAGTGACCCTTACCCTGCTGAATAAACAGTGACTCTGTACAGTTACACAGTGAGTGACCCTTACCCTGAATAAACAGTGACTCTGTACAGTTACACAGTGAGTGATCCTTACCCTGAATAAACAGTGACTCTGTACAGTTACACAGTGAGTGACCCTTACCCTGCTGAATAAACAGTGACTCTGTACAGTTACACAGTGAGTGACCCTTACCCTGTTGAATAAACAGTGACTCTGTACAGTTACACAGTGAGTGACCCTTACCCTGTTGAATAAACAGTGACTCTGTACAGTTACACAGTGAGTGATCCTTACCCTGAATAAACAGTGACTCTGTACAGTTACACAGTGAGTGACCCTTACCCTGAATAAACAGTGACTCTGTACAGTTACACAGTGAGTGATCCTTACCCTGCTGAATAAACAGTGACTCTGTACAGTTACACAGTGAGTGATCCTTACCCTGCTGAATAAACAGTAACTCTGTACAGTTACACAGTGAGTGATCCTTACCCTGAATAAACAGTGACTCTGTACAGTTACACAGTGAGTGACCCTTACCCTGAATAAACAGTGACTCTGTACAGTTACACAGTGAGTGACCCTTACCCTGTTGAATAAACAGTGACTCTGTACAGTTACACAGTGAGTGATCCTTATCCTGCTGAATAAACACTGACTCTGTACAGTTACACAGTGAGTGACCCTTACCCTGAATAAACAGTGACTCTGTACAGTTACACAGTGAGTGATCCTTACCCTGAATAAACAGTGACTCTGTACAGTTACACAGTAAGTGACCCTTACCCTGCTGAATAAACAGTGACTCTGTACAGTTACACAGTGAGTGACCCTTACCCTGAATAAACAGTGACTCTGTACAGTTACACAGTGAGTGATCCTTACCCTGAATAAACAGTGACTCTGTACAGTTACACAGTGAGTGACCCTTACCCTGCTGAATAAACAGTGACTCTGTACAGTTACACAGTGAGTGACCCTTACCCTGTTGAATAAACAGTGACTCTGTACAGTTACACAGTGAGTGACCCTTACCCTGTTGAATAAACAGTGACTCTGTACAGTTACACAGTCAGTGATCCTTACCCTGAATAAACAGTGACTCTGTACAGTTACACAGTGAGTGACCCTTACCCTGAATAAACAGTGACTCTGTACAGTTACACAGTGAGTGATCCTTACCCTGCTGAATAAACAGTGACTCTGTACAGTTACACACTGAGTGATCCTTACCCTGCTGAATAAACAGTAACTCTGTACAGTTACACAGTGAGTGATCCTTACCCTGAATAAACAGTGACTCTGTACAGTTACACAGTGAGTGATCCTTACCCTGCTGAATAAACAGTAACTCTGTATAGTTACACAGTGAGTGACCCTTACCCTGAATAAACAGTGACTCTGTACAGTTACACAGTGAGTGATCCTTACCCTGCTGAATAACCAGTGACTCTGTACAGTTAGTGTCCCTGCTGATTTCACCTGTGGGTTCTTTGTCCATCTCTCGCTCCTCAAAAACCACATTAGGAGATGCAGATGGAGCTGGATGAACCTCGGATCAGTCGGGAGGCAGAGGTGGTCATAGGTAGAAACTTCACGGGTATAGTCACTCCGAAAAATTAAAATGGATGGGTAATGGTGAGGGGGGCTGGGAGAAAGCAGTTAGTGTGGGGATCTCCTGTGGTTAGTCCCTCGGCAACAAGTATACCGCTTTGTATATTGCTGTGAGGGGAATGACCTTCAGCCACGGTGACCCGATCTCCAGCACTAAATTCATCCCTGTGGCTCAGAAGGGAAGGGGGAGAGCAGGAGAGCAATAGTAATTGGGGACTCAATAGTTAGAGGGACAGATAAGAGATTCTGTGTCAGCGAAAGAGACTCACGGATGGTATAGAACATAGAACATAGAACACTACAGCACAAACAGGCCCTTCGGCCCACGAGTTGCGCCGATCACATCAACCCCACCAACCTACAGACCTATCTATAACCCCCAATCCCATAAAACCCCATATACTCATCCAGAAGTCTTTTAAAAGACCCCAGCGAGTTCGCCTCCACCACCACTGACGGCAGCCGATTCCATTCACTCACCACCCTCTGAGTGAAAAACTTACCCCTAACATCACTTCTGTACTTCCCTCCCTGTACCTTAAATCTGTGTCCTCTCGTAGCGACCATTTCAACCCGGGGAAATAGCCTCTGAGAGTCCACCCTATCTATTCCTCTCAACATTTTGTAAACTTCTATCAGGTCGCCTCTCAACCTTCGTCTCTCCAGGGAAAAGAGTCCCAGCTCCCTCAACCTAACTTCATAAGGCATGCCTCCCAGTCCAGGCAACATCCTTGTTAATCTCCTCTGTACCCTCTCAATAGCTTCTACGTCTTTCCTATAGTGAGGCGACCAGAACTGCGCACAGTACTCCAAATGAGGCCTGACGAGGGTCCTGTAAAGTTGCAGCATTACCTCCCGACTCCTAAACTCAATCCCTCGATTAATGAAGGCCAGTACACCATACGCCTTCTTGACCACCTCCCCCACCTGCGAGGCCAATTTAAGAGTCCTGTGGACCCGGACCCCGAGATCCTTCTGCTCTTCAACGCTACTAAGACTCCTGCCCTTGATAGTGTACTCGTTCATCCCGTTGGTTCTACCAAAATGGACGACTACGCATTTATCCGTGTTGAAGTCCATCTGCCACTTCTCCACCCAGTCCTGCATCTTATTTATGTCCTGCTGCAACTTTTGACATCCTTCCAGACCATCCACAACACCACCGACCTTCGTGTCATCAGCGAACTTACTTACCCATCCCTCCACTTCCTCATCCAGGTCATTTATGAAAATGACAAACAACAAGGGTCCCAGAACAGATCCTTGAGGCACTCCGCTGGTGACTGACCTCCATTCCGAAAAAGACCCATCCACAACCACTCTCTGCCTTCTGCAGGCAAGCCAGTTCTGGATTCACAAGGCCAAAGGCCCTTGGATCCCATGCCCTCTCACCTTCTCAAGAAGTCTTGCATGGGGGACCTTATCAAACGCCTTGCTGAAGTCCATGTACACCACGTCCACAGCACTTCCTTCGTCAATGTGTTCAGTCACATTATCGAAGAACTCAACTAGGCTCGTAAGGTACGACCTGCCCTTGACAAATCCATGCTGACTATTCCTGATCATGTCAAACCTCTCCAAATGCTCGTAAATCTTGTCCCTCAGAAGCCTCTCCATCAGCTTACAAACCACTGAGGTCATACTCACCGGTCGGTAATTTCCTGGGCTATCTCTGTTCCCTTTCTTGACAATAGGAACTACATCCGCAATCCTCCAATCCTCCGGAACCTCTCCCGTCTCCATTGACGACGCAAAGATCATCGCCAGGGGCTCTGCAATCATTTCCCTCGCCTCCCACAATATCCTGGGGTATATCCCATCTGGTCCCGGCGACTTATCTACCTTGATAGAATTCAAAAGTTCCAACACATCCTCCTCCTTAATATTCACGTATTCAATCTTTTCCATCTGCTGCAAGTCCATAACAAAATCTCCCAGATCAGCTTCCACTATGAATACTGAGGCGAAGTACTCGTTAAGCACCTCTGCCATTTCTTCTGGTTCCACACAAACCTTTCCCCCTTCACCTTTTATAGGTCCTATCCCTTCTCTTCTTATCCTTTTACCTTTCACATATTTATAGAAGGCCTTGGGTTTCTCTTTAATCTTACCCGCCAAGGTCTTCTCATGACCCCTTCTGGCTCTCCTAATTTCCCTTTTAAGTTCCTTCCTACAGTCCTTATACTCCTCAAGATCCTTAACCTCTCCTAATTCCCTGAACCTCTTATACACCTTCCCTTTCCTCCTGACTAGGTGCCTCCTGGGTGCAAGAGTCCATGACGTCTCGGACTATGTTTTCAGGATCCTTAAGAGAGAGGGGGAACATTCACAAGTTGTGGTTCACATCAGTAAGAGAAGGGACAGGGATTTAAAACAAGAATTTAGGGAGCTAGGGTGGAAGCTGAGAGATAGGACAGAGCACGTTATCATCTCTGGTTTGTTGCCGGTGCCACGTGCTAGTGAGTTGAGGACCAGGGAGAGAGTGCAGATTAAAATGTGGCTGCAGGGATGGTGTAGGAGAGAGGGTTTCAGCGACATGGATAATTGGAGCACATTCTGGGGAAGGTGGGACCTGTACAAACAGGATGGTTTGCTCCTGAACCAGAGAGGCACTAATATCATAGAACATAGAACATTACAGTGCAGTACAGGCCCTTCGGCCCTCGATGTTGCACCGACCAGTGGAACCAATCTAATGACCCTCTAACCTAAACTATTCCAATGTTATCCATATTCCTATCCACTAACCATTTGAACACCCTTAAAGTTGGCAAGTCCACAACTGCTGCAGGCAGGGCATTCCACGCCCTTACTACCCTCTGAGTAAAGAACCTACCTCTGACATCCGTCCTATAATTACCACCCCTTAATTTAAAGCTATGTCCCCTCGTGTTAGCCATCACCATCTGAGGTAAAAGGCTCTCACTGTCCACCCTATCAAATCCTTTGATCATCTTGTATGCCTCAATCAGGTCACCTCGTAACCTTCTTCTCTCCAATGAAAATAACCCCAAGTCCCTCAGCCTTTCCTCATCAGACCTTCCCACCATACCAGGCAACATCCTGATAAACCTCCTCTGCACCCTTTCCAATGCCTCCACATCTTTCTTATAATGCGGCGACCAGAACTGTACGCAATACTCCAAGTGCGGCCGCACCAGAGTTTTGTACAGTTGTAACATGACCTCACGGCTCCGAAATTCAATCCCTCTACCAATAAAAGCTAACACACCGTACACCTTCTTAACAACCTTATCAACCTGGGTGTCAACTTTCAGGGATCTATGCACATGTACCCCGAGATCTCTCTGCTCGTCAACACTACTAAGAGTCCTTCCATTAGCCCTATATTCTGTACTCCTGTTATTCTTACCAAAATGAATCACCTCACACTTTTCCATATTAAACTCCATTTGCCACCTCTCGGCCCAGTTCTGCAGCTTATCTCTGTCCCGGGAGAGAAATTTGCTATAGCTCTTCAGAGGGATTTCAACTAATTTGTCAGAGAGGTGGGAAAACGAGCTGTAGTCCAGAAGCCAGTGTTGAGTGTAGGGAAATACTGAGGAGGGTATCAAGGTCACAGGCAGACAGGATGGTGGGTTAAAGTGTATCTACTTCAATGCAAGGAGCACCGGAATAAGGAGGGTGAATGTGGAGAGTGGATTAGTACTTGGGACTATGATGTTGTGGCCATTACGGAGACATGGTTAGAACAGGGACAGGAATGGCTGTTGGCAGTTCCGGGGTATAGATGTTTCAGTAAGAGTGGGGAAGGTGGTAAAAGGGGTGGAGGAGTTGCATTGTTAATCAAGGATAGTTTAACAGCTGCTGAAAGGCATTTCGAGGGCGATCTGCCAACTGGGGTAATATGGGCTGAAGTTAGAAATAGGAAAGGATCAGTCACATTGTTAGGAGTTTTCTACAGGCCCCCAAATAGTAATAGAGACGTGGAGGAGGAAATATCAAAGCAGATTATGGATAGGTGTGGAGGCCACAGAGTAGTTATCATGGGTGACTTTAACTTTCCAAATATTGGTTGTAACCTTTATAGATCGAATAGTTCGGATGGGGCACTTTTTGTACAGTGTGTGCAGGAGAGTTTCCTGACACAATATGTGGATAAGATGACAAGAGGTGGGGCCACATTGGACTTGGTCCTGGGTAATGAACCGGGACAAGTGTTAGATTTGTTTGTGGGAGAGCACTTTGGAGATAGTGACCACAATTCAACGTCCTTCATTATTGCAATGGAGAGGGATAGGGTCACACGGCAGGGCAAGGTTTATAAGAACATAAGAACATAAGAAATAGGAGCAGGAGTAGGCCATCTGGCCCTTCGAGCCTGCCCCGCCATTCAATAAGATCATGGCTGATCTGTCGTGACTCAGCTCCACCTTCCTGCCCTCTCCCCATAACCCTTAATCCCTTCTCTTATCAAAAACCCATCAACCCGTTTCTTAAAAATATTTAGCGAGGCAGCCTCCACCACTTCAACGGGCAGAGAATTCCAGAGATTCACCACCCTTTGAGTGAAGAAGTTCCTCCTCAACTCTGTTCTAAACCGCCCCCCCCTTTATCTTGAGGCTGTGCCCCCTAGTCCTACTGTCTTTTTTGAGCAGGAAGAGTCTCTCCACCTCTATCCTATCCATCCCATTCATCATCTTATACGTCTCAATGAGATCTCCCCTCATTCTTCTAAAGTCTAACGAGTACAAGCCTAGTTTATTCAGCCTCTCCTCATAGCTCAATCCCCTCAACTCCGGTGTGATTAGGCAAGAATTAAGGAGCATAAGATGGGAGCAGAAACTGTCAGGTATGGGTACAAAAGAAAAGTGGAGCTTTTTCAAGGAACAAATACTGCGTGTCCTTGATAGGTATGTCCCTGTCAGGCAGGGAAGAAATGGCTGAGTGAGGGACCCATGGTTCACAAAGGAGGTTGAATGTCTTGTCAAGAGGAAAAAGGAAGCGTATGTAAGGATGAGAAAACAAGGTTTAGTTGGGTCGCTTGAGGGTTACAAGGTAGCAAGGAATGAGCTAAAAAAAGGGCTTAGGAGGGGGTATGAGAAGTCCTTGATGGGTCAGATCAAGGAAAACCCCCCCAAGGCTTTTTACTCTTATGTGAGAAATAAAAGAATGAGCAGGGTGAGGTTAGGGCCAGTCAAGGATAGTAGTGGGAACTTGTGCATAGAGTCAGAAGAGATAGGTGAGGTGATGAATTCAGTTTCTTCAGTGCTCACTAAGGAGAGGGGCCATGTTTTTGAGGATGAGAATGTAATACAGGCTGATAGGCTGGAGGAGGTAGATGTTCTGAGGGAAGATGTATTAGCAATTTGGAAAAACTTGAGGGTTGATAAGTCCCCCTGGGCCAGATGGAATATATCCTAGGATTCTTTGGGAGGCAAGGAATGAGATTGCAGAGCTTTTGGCTTTGAACTTTGGGTCCTCACTGTCCATGGGATAGTGCCAGAGGACTGGAGAGTGGTGAATGCTGTTCCTCTGTTCAAGAAAGGAAATAGGAACGACCCCGGTAATTATAGGCCAGTTAGTCTTACTTAGGTGGTTGGTAAGTTAATGGAAAGGGTCCTGAGAGATAGGATTTATGACCATTTGGAAAGAACAAAGAACAACGCAGCACAGGAAACAGGCCCTTCGGCCCAACAAGTCCGCGCCGCCATTTCAACATTCAGTGAGTGCCTCATCTACCTTCTTCTACCTATGACTTTTCTCTACACCAGATTAGGGGAGGTCTAATTTAGGGACAATTTGTTAACACCAGTCAGCCTAAAAGCATGTTTTTGGGGTGTGGGAGGAAACCGGAGCACCCGGAGAAAACCCACGCAAGCATGGGGAGAATGTGCAAACTCCCACAGACAGTGACCCAAGTCAGAGATCGGACCCAGGTCCATGTATCTGCACAGCAAACAGTGATAGTCTCTGAGCTGTTGTGTTGCCCATCAGTTGGTCCAGTTTAAGAGTACAAAGATGCAGCTTAATCCAGGAAAGGCAGCACAGATTCATGAAGGGTAAGTCCTGCCTCACAAATTTGATTGAATTATTTGAAGAGGTAACTAAGTGTGTAGATGAAAGAAGAGCAGTTGATATTGTATACAGAATTTTAGTAAGGCATTTGATAAGGTTCCCTATGGTTGGCTCATGAAGAAAATAAAGAGGTGTGGGATAGAGGGAAATTTGGCCAATTACTGATTAGATTCTAATCAGTAATCTGAAAACTGCCTGTGCTTTATATGCTCTGTCTGAGGCCAGAACTCTCCATTCACCTGACGAAGGGGCTAACCCCGAAAGCTTGTGAGTATATTATCAAATAAATAGGTTGGACTAAAACCTGGTGTTGTCAGACTTTTTACTGTCTCATAGAAGACAGAGGGTGGTGGTGGATGGAAATTTTCAGACTGGAGGCCAGTTACCAGCAGTATACCACAGGGATCAGTGCTGGGTCCTCTGCTATTTGTGATTTTATCAATGACTTGGAAGAGGGGGCTGAAGGGTGGGTCAGTAAATTTGCTGATGACACTGATTGGTGGAGTAGTGGATGAGGCGGAGGGCTCTTGCAGGCTGCAGAGAGACATTGATAGGATGCAGAGATGGGCTGAAAAGTGGCAGGTGGAGTTTAACCCTGATAAATGGGAGGTGATTCGTTTTGGTAGGACAAACTTGAATGCGGATCACAGGGTCAACGGCAGGGTTCTGAGGAATGTGGAGGAACAGAGAGATCTTGGGGTTAATATCCACAGATCTCTGAAGGTTACCACTCAAGTGGACAGAGCCGCGAAGAAGGCTTATAATATGTTAGCGTTTATTAACAGGGGGTTTGAGTTTAAGAGCTGTGGGGTTATGCTGCAACTATACCGGACGTTGGTGAGACCACATTTGGAATATTGTGTTCAGTTCTGGTCACCTCACTATAAGCAGGATGTGGAAACATTGGAGAAAGTGCAGAGGAGATTTACCAGGATGCTGCCTGGTTTGGAGGGTAGGTCTTATGAGGAAAGGTTGAGGGAGCTGGGACTTTTCTCTTCAGAGCGGAGGAGGATGAGAGGCGACTTAATAGATGTTTATAAGATGAAGAGGGGGATAGATGGAGTGGACGTGCAGAGACTATTTCCTCGGGTGGATGTAGCTGTTACTGGGGGGCATAACTATAAGGTTCATGGAGGGAGATATAGGAGGGATGTCCGAGGTAGATTCTTTCCTTAGAGAGTGTTTGGGGTGTGGAATGCACTGCCTGCTGTGATAGTGGAGTCGGACACTTTAGGAACTTTCAAGCGGTTATTGGATAGGCACATGGAGCACTCCAGAATGATAGGGAGTGGGATAGACTGATCGAGATTTCAGACAAAGCTCGGCACAACATCAAGGGCCGAAGGGCCGGTACTGTTCTATGTTCTTTGTTCAAGTTACACAGTGAGTGATCCTTACCCTGAGTAAACAGTGACTCTACAGTTACACAGTGAGTGATCCTTACCCTGCTGAATAAACAGTGACTCTGTACAGTTACACAGTGAGTGATCCTTACCCTGAATAAACAGTCACTCTGTATAGTTACACAGTGAGTGATCCTTACCCTGAATAAACAGTGACTCTGTACAGTTACACAGTGAGTGATCCTTACCCTGCTGAATAAACAGTGACTCTGTACGGTTACACAGTGAGTGACCCTTACCCTGCTGAATAAACAGTGACACTGTACAGTTACACAGTGAGTGATCCTTACCCTGCTGAATAAACAGTGACTCTGTACAGTTACACAGTGAGTGATCCTTACCCTGAATAAACAGTGACTCTGTACAGTTACACAGTGAGTGACCCTCACCCTGAATAAACAGTGACTCTGTACAGTTACACAGTGAGTGACCCTTACCCTGCTGAATAAACAGTGACACTGTACAGTTACACAGTGAGTGATCCTTACCCTGCTGAATAAACAGTGACTCTGTACAGTTACACAGTGAGTGACCCTGACCCTGAATAAACAGTGGCTCTGTACAGTTACACAGTGAGTGACCCTGACCCTGAATAAACAGTGACTCTGTACAGTTACACAGTGAGTGATCCTTACCCTGCTGAATAAACAGTGACTCTGTACAGTTACACAGTGACTGACCCTTATCCTGCTGAATAAACAGTGACTCTGTACAGTTACACAGTGAGTGATCCTTACCCTGCTGAATAAACAGTGACTCTGTACAGTTACACAGTGAGTGATCCTTACCCTGCTGAATAAACAGTGACTCTGTACAGTTACACAGTGAGTGATCATTACCCTGAATAAACAGTGACTCTGTACAGTTACACAGCGAGTGACCCTTACCCTGAATAAACAGTGACTCTGTACAGTTACACAGTGAGTGATCTTTACCCTGCTGAATAAACAGTGACTCTGTACAGTTACACAGTGAGTGATCCTTACCCTGCTGAATAAACAGTGACTCTGTACAGTTACACAGTGAGTGATCCTTACCCTGCTGAATAAACAGTGACTCTGTACAGTTACACAGTGAGTGATCCTTACCCTGCTGAATAAACAGTGACTCTGTACAGTTACACAGTGAGTGATCCTTACCCTGAATAAACAGTGACTCTGTACAGTTACACAGTGAGTGACCCTTACCCTGAATAAACAGTGACTCTGTACAGTTACACAGTGAGTGATCTTTACCCTGCTGAATAAACAGTGACTCTGTACAGTTACACAGTGAGTGATCCTTACCCTGCTGAATAAACAGTGACTCTGTACAGTTACACAGTGAGTGATCCTTATCCTGCTGAATAAACAGTGACTCTGTACAGTTACACACTGAGTGATCCTTACCCTGCTGAATAAACAGTGACTCTGTACAGTTACACAGTGAGTGATCCTTACCCTGCTGAATAAACAGTGACTCTGTACAGTTACACAGTGAGTGATCCATATCCTGAATAAACAGTGATTCTGTACAGTTACACAGTGAGTGACCCTTACCCTGAATAAACAGTGACTCTGTACAGTTACACAGTGAGTGATCTTTACCCTGCTGAATAAACAGTGACTCTGTACAGTTACACAGTGAGTGATCCTTATCCTGCTGAATAAACAGTGACTCTGTACAGTTACACACTGAGTGATCCTTACCCTGCTGAATAAACAGTGACTCTGTACAGTTACACAGTGAGTGATCCTTACCCTGAATAAACAGTGACTCTGTACAGTTACACAGTGAGTGATACTTACCCTGCTGAATAAACAGTGACTCTGTACAGTTACACAGTGAGTGACCCTTACCCTGAATAAACAGTGACTCTGTACAGTTACACAGTGAGTGACCCTTACCCTGAATAAACAGTGACTCTGTACAGTTACACAGTGAGTGATCCTTACCCTGAATAAACAGTGACTCTGTACAGTTACACAGTGAGTGATCCTTACCCTGCTGAATAAACAGTGTCTCTGTACAGTTACACAGTGAGTGATCCTTTCCCTGAATAAACAGTGACTCTGTACAGTTACACAGTGAGTGACCCTTATCCTGCTGAATAAACAGTGACTCTGTACAGTTACACAGTGAGTGATCCTTACCCTGCTGAATAAACAGTGACTCTGTACAGTTACACAGTGAGTGATCCTTTCCCTGCTGAATAAATAGGGACTCTGTACAGTTACACAGTGAGTGATCCCTACCCTGCTGAATAAACAGTGTCTCTGTACAGTTACACAGTGAGTGATCCTTACCCTGAATAAACAGTGACTCTGTACAGTTACACAGTGAGTGACCCTTACCCTGCTGAATAAACAGTGACTCTGTACAGTTACACAGTGAGTAAGCCTTACCCTGAATAAACAGTGACTCTGTACAGTTACACAGTGAGTGATCCTTACCCTGAATAAACAGTGATTCTGTACAGTTACACAGTGAGTGATCCTTACCCTGAATAAACAGTGACTCTGTACAGTTACACAGTGAGTAATCCTTACCCTGCTGAATAAACAGTGACTCTGTACAGTTACACAGTGAGTGACCCTTACCCTGCTGAATAAACAGTGACTCTGTACAGTTACACAGTGAGTAAGCCTTACCCTGAATAAACAGTGACTCTGTACAGTTACACAGTGAGTGATCCTTACCCTGAATAAACAGTGACTCTGTACAGTTACACAGTGAGTGATCCATATCCTGAATAAACAGTGGCTCTGTACAGTTACACAGTGAGTGATCCTTACCCTGAATAAACAGTGACTCTGTACAGTTACACAGTGAGTGATCCTTACCCTGAATAAACAGTGACTCTGTACAGTTACACAGTGAGTGACCCTTACCCTGAATGAACAGTGACTCTGTACAGTTACACAGTGAGTGATCCTTACCCTGAATAAACAGTGACTCTGTACAGTTACACAGTGAGTGACCCTTACCCTGAATAAACAGTGACTCTGTACAGTTAAACAGTGAGTGACCGTTACCCTGAATAAACAGTGACTCTGTACAGTTACACAGTGAATGATCCTTACCCTGAATAAACAGTGACTCTGTACAGTTACACAGTGAGTGATCCTTACCCTGCTGAATAAACAGTGACTCTGTACAGTTACACAGTGAGTGACCCTTACCCTGCTGAATAAACAGTGACTCTGTACAGTTACACAGTGAGTGACACTTACCCTGCTGAATAAACAGTGACTCTGTACAGTTACAGCGTGAGTGATCCTTACCCTGCTGAATAAACAGTGACTCTGTACAGTTAAACATTGAGCGATCCTTACGCTGCTGAATAAACAGTGACTCTGTACAGTTACACAGTGAGTGACCCTTACCCTGCTGAATAAACAGTGACTCTGTACAGTTACACAGTGAGTGATCCTTACCCTGAATAAACAGTGTCTCTGTACAGTTACACAGTGAGTGATCCTTACCCTGAATAAACAGTGACTCTGTACAGTTACACAGTGAGTGACCCTTACCCTGCTGAATAAACAGTGACTCTGTACAGTTACACAGTGAGTGACCCTTATCCTGCTGAATAAACAGTGACTCTGTACAGTTACACAGTGAGTGATCCTTACCCTGCTTAATAAACAGTGACTCTGTACAGTTACACAGTGAGTGATCCTTACCCTGCTGAATAAACAGTGACTCTGTACAGTTACACAGTGAGTGATCCTTACCCTGCTGAATAAACGGTGACTCTGTACAGTTACACAGTGAGTGATCCTTACCCTGAATAAACAGTAACTCTGTACAGTTACACAGTGAGTGATCCTTACCCTGCTGAATAAACAGTGTCTCTGTACAGTTACACAGTGAGAGATCCTTACCCTGAATAAACAGTGACTCTGTACAGTTACACAGTGAGTGATCCTTACCCTGCTGAATAAACAGTGACTCTGTACAGTTACAAAGTGAGTGATCCTTATCCTGAATAAACAGTAACTCTGTACAGTTACACAGTGAGTGATCCATATCCTGAATAAACAGTGATTCTGTACAGTTTCACAGTGAGTGACCCTTACCCTGCTGAATTAACAGTGACTCTGTACAGTTACACAGTGAGTGATCCTTACCCTGCTGAATAAACAGTAACTCTGTACAGTTACACAGTGAGTGACCCTTCCCCTGAATAAACAGTGACTCTGTACAGTTACACAGTGAGTGATCCTTACCCTGCTGAATAAACAGTGACTCTGTACAGTTACACAGTGAGTGATCCTTACCCTGAATAAACAGTGACTCTGTACAGTTACACAGTGAGTGATCCTTACCCTGCTGAATAAACAGTCACTCTTTACAGTTACACAGTGAGTGATCCTTACCCTGCTGAATAAACAGTCACTCTGTACAGTAACACAGTGAGTGATCCCTACCCTGCTGAATAAACAGTCACTCTGTATAGTTACACAGTGAGTGATTCTTACCCTGAATAAACAGTGATTCTGTACAGTTACACAGTGAGTGACCCTTACCCTGCTGAATAAACAGTCACTCTGTACAGTTACACAGTGAGTGATCCTTACCCTGCTGAATAAACAGTCACTCTGTATAGTTACACAGTGAGTGATCCTTACCCTGAATAAACAGTGATTCTGTACAGTTACACAGTGAGTGACCCTTACCCTGCTGAATAAACAGTCACTCTGTACAGTTACACAGTGAGTGATCCTTACCCTGCTGAATAAACAGTCACTCTGTACAGTTACACAGTGAGTGATCCTTACCCTGCTGAATAAACAGTCACTCTGTATAGTTACACAGTGAGTGATCCTTACCCTGAATAAACAGTGTCTCTGTACAGTTACACAGTGAGTGACCCTTACCCTGAATAAACAGTGAATCTGTACAGTTACACAGTGAGTGACCCTTACCCTGAATAAACAGTGAATCTGTACAGTTACACAGTGAGTGATCCTTACCCTGAATAAACAGTCACTCTGTACAGTTACACAGTGAGTGATCCTTACCCTGAATAAACAGTGACTCTGTACAGTTACACAGTGAGTGACCCTTACCGTGCTGAATAAACAGTCACTCTTTACAGTTACACAGTGAGTGATCCTTACCCTGCTGAATAAACAGTGACTCTGTACAGTTACACAGTGAGTGATCCTTACCCTGCTGAATAAACAGTGACTCTGTACAGTTACACAGTGAGTGATCATTACCCTGAATAAACAGTGACTCTGTACAGTTACACAGTGAGTGACCCTTACCCTGCTGAATAATCAGTCACTCCTTACAGTCATACAGTGAGTGATCCTTACCCTGCTGAATAAACAGTCACTCTGTACAGTTACACAGTGAGTGATCCTTACCCTGAATAAACAGTGTCTCTGTACAGTTACACAGTGAGTGACCCTTACCCTGCTGAATAATCAGTCACTCTTTACAGTTACACAGTGATTGATCCTTACCCTGCTGAATAAACAGTCACTCTGTACAGTTACACAGTGAGTGATCCTTACCCTGAATAAACAGGGACTCTGTACAGTTACACAGTGAGTGACCCTTACCCTGAATAAACAGGGACTCTGTACAGTTACACAGTGAGTGATCCTTACCCTGAATAAACAGTGACTCTGTACAGTTACACAGTGAGTAATCCTTACCCTGAATAAACAGTGACTCTGTACAGTTACACAGTGAGTGACCCTTACCCTGCTGAATAATCAGTCACTCTTTACAGTTACACAGTGATTGATCCTTACCCTGCTGAATAAACAGTCACTCTGTACAGTTACACAGTGAGTGATCCTTACCCTGAATAAACAGTGACTCTGTACAGTTACACAGTGAGTAATCCTTACCCTGAATAAACAGTGACTCTGTACAGTTACACAGTGAGTGACCCTTACCCTGCTGAATAATCAGTCACTCTTTACAGTTACACAGTGAGTGATCCTTACCCTGCTGAATAAACAGTGACTCTGTACAGTTACACAGTGAGTGATCCTTACCCTGAATAAACAGTGACTCTGTACAGTTACACAGTGAGTAATCCTTACCCTGAATAAACAGTGACTCTGTACAGTTACACAGTGAGTGACCCTTACCCTGCTGAATAATCAGTCACTCTTTACAGTTACACAGTGATTGATCCTTACCCTGCTGAATAAACAGTGACTCTGTACAGTTACACAGTGAGTGACCCTTACCCTGAATAAACAGTGACTCTGTACAGTTACACAGTGAGTGACCCTTACCCTGAATAAACAGTGACTCTGTACAGTTACACAGTGAGTGATCCTTACCCTGAATAAACAGTCACTCTGTACAGTTATACAGTGAGTGATCCTTACCCTGCTGAATAAACAGTCACTCTTTACAGTTACACAGTGAGTGATCCTTACCCTGCTGAATAAACAGTGACTCTGTACAGTTACACAGTGAGTGACCTTTACCCTGCTGAATAAACAGTCACTCTGTACAGTTACACAATGAGTGATCCTTACCGTGCTGAATAAACAGTCACTCTGTATAGTTACACAGTGAGTGATCCTTACCCTGAATAAACAGTGACTCTGTACAGTTACACAGTGAGTGATCCTTACCCTGAATAAACAGTGACTCTGTACAGTTACACAGTGAGTGATCCTTACCCTGAATAAACAGTGACTCTGTACAGTTACATAGTGAGTGATCCTTACCCTGAATAAACAGTGACTCTGTACAGTTACACAGTGAGTGACCCTTACCCTGCTGAATGAACAGTGACTCTGTACAGTTACACAGTGAGCGATCCTTACCCTGAATAAACAGTGACTCTGTACAGTTACATAGTGAGTGATCCTTACCCTGAATAAACAGTGACTCTGTACAGTTACACAGTGAGTGACCCTTACCCTGCTGAATGAACAGTGACTCTGTACAGTTACACAGTGAGTGATCCTTTCCCTGAATAAACAGTGACTCTGTACAGTTACACAGTGAGTGATCCTTACCCTGCTGAATAAACTGTGACTCTGTACAGTTACACAGTGAGTGATCCTTACCCTGCTGAATAAACAGTGACTCTGTACAGTTACACAGTGAGTGATCCTTACCCTGAATAAACAGTGACTCTGTACAGTTACATAGTGAGTGATCCTTACCCTGAATAAACAGTGGCTCTGTACAGTTACACAGTGAGTGATCATTACCCTGAATAAACAGTGACTCTGTACAGTTACATAGTGAGTGATCCTTACCCTGAATAAACAGTGGCTCTGTACAGTTACACAGTGAGTGATCATTACCCTGAATAAACAGTGACTCTGTACAGTTACACAGTGAGTGATCCTTACCCTGAATAAACAGTCACTCTGTACAGTTACACAGTGAGCGATCCTTACCCTGAACAGAGAGTTTTGGATCCCTGCCTGAACATTCCTGCCTTGTGAATGTGCGTCTATATATAACTTGGAAAAGCTGCTGAAATTTTTTAAATCCTGGATGTTTAAAGTGAATAATCCTTACCCAACTAAATTAACAGTAATTCAGGGAACCAGAGACTCGAGACAAGTGCAGAGACTGTGTGCTGGCAACAGCTGTTTGACTGGCCTAAATATCTGACATTTTGATTTTGGGACTATTTTCTGGGGCCCTTGAACTTACCTGTGTTTTTGTGGTATTTTGACTCCTATTGCCCCTGTCCCTGGAGCAGGGTACTGACATGTCCTGAGAAAGAGCCAGAGAAAGACTGACACCATTCCAGTTATTCACAATTAGCAGTGACATCAGCTGGGGGCAAAGAGGTACAGGGAGGGAGGAGGGCAGGGAGGGAGAGGGGAGGGCAGAGGTTGAGGGAGGAGGACAGGGAGGGAGGGAAGAGGGGCAGGGAGGGAGGGAGGGGGACTGGGAGGGAGGGGGTACAGGGATAGGAGTGATATTTGTGTAGTGGGAGAAGTTTGACATTGTGATATGGGAAGGAGAAGGTTTAAGATACAATATGGGCAGGGGATTGGTGGGAAGGGGAGGAGTGAGATCTCGGCAGGGAATGGGATATGATGTAGGCGGGAGATGGGGTGAGATATGTTGTGTATATTCAGTTTATAGTTTTGGAATGGACCGAGGACTAGAGGATAATCACCCTCATAACAAATTTCTCAACAAATGCCATAGTTATTTTGAGATTGTGTCCCCAGGTCTGGAATCAAATGAGACATTAAACTCCATGCTGCAGGAACTCCTTTATTTTGACAATTTGAATTTACAGCCACTTTTTCCTCTCCTTAATCTCAGTTCAAACTGCAGTGATTGAGTTCCTCTTCCATCCTGTTCAGTATCAGTGGATTAATTGGATATGTTTACCTTCATTCTGTACAGTCTGGAAACAAAGCATCCTATTTTGATATTTTATTAGTCGCTGCGTGAGGCTGGGATCATTCTCGATTCCATTGTTTTCTTTGATTGTGATGCAGATTTTGCTTATAAAATGCTGTTATATTTTCACATCTCCTCAATTCTAGAACAGGAGCACAATGCTATACTGATGCTATTTCAGATTAAGATATACAATATTAACGTATGTCAGGAATAAATGAGTATCGCGTGGGGCTTAATCTGTTTTTCTAATATGAACACAAGCAGAGTGTTAGAGGAATTATACCGACAGCTGCTGTTTTTTATACCATTCTACTTGTCCATGGTAGGCAGCCCCCATTCTCTAATCTCCTGCATTCTGTTAACCGCAGGCTCTACTGCCAAGCTGCCAGTCCTTGGCGTCACACCTTACTGCCTTTAAAGATTGCTCCACAGAGAGCCAGAGAAATGGCAATTTCACATGATGCAGGCTGGCAGCATTTGGGAACAGAAAGTTAGAACTGGTGCCAAGATATTCCCCAGAGAGCAAGAAAGAGAGAGAGAGAGAGAGAGAGAGAGGCAGACTGACAGAGATGGAGAGACAGAATGAGAGGGAGAGGGGACGAGAGATCTGCATGGACACAGAGAAACAGAATCTGCAATTCAAGTCTGGGGAACCAGGGCAATTAATAGATAGGTTAATGACTGGCTGTTGTGTACTTGGAGGTGGGTTGAGCTCTGAGACAAGCATGTAAACTAGAGGCATGTTTCTTTTTGAATGCAGTAGAATGCACTATGTAAATGAGATGGTTATTACACCAATGTTCATCAAGCTGAGCTGAGAAGACATTAATAGCCTGATGAATATGCATGTGAATTTGTTAATTAAGTTAATTATTCTGCTGAAATGCATTTGTCTTCCAAGGACATTTTCCCAATGATTTCTACATGCTTCAGTCATTAGTCATGCTATCTATTATCTGAAATGAGTTCGGCATTAGTTGCAAGGGGAACAAAACTTTAGATTTTTTTATAAGGAAAGTTCCAAAGTTGTGTGTGTTTGGATTTTTGTCAGTGCTGCTCGAATGGTCAAGAGTGGATTCGCTGATAGAATAAATGGAGGAAGTTTTTTTTTTCTCTTGCTCTGACTTTCCAACACATTAATTAATTGCTGCAGCCAATTAATTGTACCTGAGTGCAGGAGCAGAGTTCTAATTGCCATGCAATGCTTGTAACCACAAACCACATGAAACCTGCTGGAGTGAGAAGGCAGGAAACTTTGAAAAACAGAACTGGGGGTGGGGGCGAGACAGAGAAGATGGAGGTAGTGAGGAAAAGGACACAATAAGAGGGAGAGATAACAACAAAGGAAGGCAGAGGGAGGAGAAGACAAAGGGAAAAGGAGTAAGAAAGAGAGAGATTCGGGGATGGATAAAGAAGTTTACAAGCATGTGCAGACACTGGAGATGTAATTATTTTCATACTTTGTACAGTTGACACTTCCTGAACTGTGTTATTTATTGGAGCTACTTCCGATTTCTCCCAATCACAGTGATGGAAGTTTATTTTTGATTATTGTGCAGACTATAACCATGAATGGTCTCTCAGTTGTTGAACTTACTGCTGATTGTTGTGAGAATGTCCCTCAGCTCCAACCTCTTCTACCATTGCTAGGTGAGGAACCACATCTCACAACAGCTCTCCTTGACTCTCTGAACATAGGATTGAAGGATAGGGACATTGGCTTCAGATTAATGCTGCCCAAGTGGTTTCATGTAGAATCCCTACAAAAAGGAGAGACAAATTTATCCCCACTCTCTGGGCCCCAGAGCTGAAGCTGAGAGCATCTACAACATTGCAGCAACTAACTAACCTGGCTGTGACAACCTGAGCCTGGCATTAGCTTAGGGACTGATGGAGAATCTCAATTGTCTTCAGCTCAATAACATGATCTGGTTTGTGGACGATGAGCAAGAAACCCAGTTACAGTTTAGTGTAGATTACCATCAGTTATGCTCACATTGTGCATAGAACCCTGTTAATCACTCACTGATGTCAGGCTCACGATAAATAACTAGAAGAGGGGTGAATTCTGGAAAGTTGCAGCAGGTTTGTCAGTGCTGGAGAGAAAAGGCAGCGTGGTGCTTTGGTGCAAATAGTTCATGCAATCTGCTCCAAGGTGTGACCTGAAAGGGTTTAACTGCTGCATATTTCCAGCAGTATCTGTCTTTAATATTCTACCTTCCCGTTTATCTGCTGGAATCCCATTTCTCAATCAGTGGGAGATGGAGCCTCAGTGAGTGATCTTGTTGATATTGTGTGGCTTTACTCACATTCACTGGCAATGCTTATTTAATATCCAACCAAAATTTAAATTACAATGCACTGCAAGGTAAAATTTTTAAGCAGAGTTTGAAATTGAATATACATTTTTAATAATTTAATCAGAATAGCAGCTTTCAGGACTTTTCAGAGGGGGGGTCAGGCATTTCAATTATTGATAAATTCCCTGAGTTAACCCAGAAATTCTCCATTGAAAGAAATATTGATTAAATTGGGTTTGAGACTTTACACTGAGTTCAACAACTTCAGATCATTTTTTCATACCGTAGCTATGTGTAATAATTCTGCTTTATCCCAATTACATCCTAAACAGATCTTTTGTTTCTTTAATTGTCCTATTAATGTTGTGTCCGCTCCAGTTTCCTCCCACAGTCCAAAGATGTGCGGCTTAGGTTGATTGGCCGTGCTAAGAAATTGCCCCTTAGTGTCCTGAGATGCGTAAATTAGAGGGATTAGTGGGTGTAATATGCAGGGATATGGGGGTAGGGCCTGGGTGGGATTGTGTTCGGTGCAGACTCGATGGGCTGAAGGGCCTCTTTCTGCATTGTAGGGTTTCAATGATTGGAACATCCCCTTTGATTTGCGCCATCAGTCCTTTTGATATCTAATATTTCCTGTCTCCCACTCTATTACAGATCTTCTGTTTTGATTTTCCTTCCGCTCCCCCTTTTCCATTTATTATGTTTAATTTTGGAATATAGGAAGTGGAAGCAGGAGGAGGCCATTTGGCCCTTTGAGCCTGCTGGCCATTCATTTTGGTCATGGCTGATTATTGAATTCAATCTCCTGATTCTCCTTTCCCTGCGATCTCTTTTCCACTTCTGATGATGTTTCTCTCTCCACGGTTATTGCCAGACCTGCAAATATCAAATATCTCAAACTTTGAAATTTGGAATACAATTTCCCCAAAGGTTCCACAGGTTAAGAACATAAGAACATAAGAAATAGGAGCAGGAGTAGGCCATCTGGCCCTTCGAGCCTGCCCCGCCATTCAATAAGATCATGGCTGATCTGTCATGGCTCAGTTCCACCTTCCCGCCCTCTCCCCATAACCCTTAATCCCCTCTCTTATCAAAAACCCATCAACCCGTTTCTTAAAAATATTTAGCGAGGCAGCCTCCACCACTTCAACGGGCAGAGAATTCCAGAGATTCACCACCCTTTGAGTGAAGAAGTTCCTCCTCAACTCTGTTCTAAACCTCCCCTCTTTATCTTGAGGCTGTGCCCCCTAGTCCTACTGTCTTTTTTGAGCGGGAAGAGTCTCTCCACCTCTATCCTATCCATCCCATTCATCATCTTATACGTCTCAATGAGATCTCCCCTCATTCTTCTAAACTCTAACGAGTACAAGCCTAGTTTATTCAGCCTCTCCTCATAGCTCAATCCCCTCAACTCCGGTATCAGTTCTTACAAAACCCCCATTTCCCAGCCTGAGACAAAGCTGAAATGACAAAATTAAAATCTAATCTGAGTTTTGATGATGTACAGATTGATAAGAGAGTTACTATACAGTTCAATCCCTTCAAACTACTAGAACTTGAACCTTTAACAGGGAGGAGTTCCTAACTGGGGCATGGGTAATCTCCTGACAGTTGCAGATACTGAGGTCTGGATATAATTAGTTCCAATTCTTGCCCAGTGGGGGTGAAACCTGGTAGGGTCACATCAAACCATGATCACCTGGCAGGGGGTCTGGATAAGATGTTCTTTTGGAGAGTTAGTGCAGGCTTGATGGACAAATGGTCTCCTCCTCCATTGTACGGATTCTATGGATTTTATTGATTACATTTAGACCAGTTGATAAATACAAAGAACAAAGAACAAAGAACAACACAGCACGGGAAACAGGCCCTTCGGCCCAACGAGCCCGCGCCGCCGTCCCATGGTCAGTGACCTATTCATGATTTTAGTCTATGCCTAATGTGTGAGGATCAGGGAGGTCCAATATAGGGACAATTTGTTACCCAATCAATCAGCCTAAAAGCACATTTTTGGGATGTGGGAGGAAACCGGAGCACCCGGAGGAAACCCACGCAACCACGGGGAGAACGCGCAAACTCCCACGGACACAGGCCCAAATCCATGTGTCCGCACAGCAACAGAGATAGTCTCTGAGCTGTCATGATGCCCTCAAGATGGTCCAGTTTACAATGAGGAAGGCATCTTGATAGGATCAGGCAGGTACATCCACGGAGTCATTGCCTCAGTGTTTTAGGAGTTTTGAGGGCAAATCTCTTTGCTAATGCAGACAGATCCTTATTAATCAAGAGCTGTCAATAAATAGCCACTCTGAGAAACGGAGAGAGAACTGTTCCCGGACTCAGGCAAGGTCACAAGGACTCTCCGCCAGCAAAGGTTGGGCTTTTCTCCTTGGAGCTTCTATTTTAATAGGGAGCTGCCAACTTACTGTAATAATCATCACAGAACCAATCCAACTCTCACCAGCTGAACCTTGAGACACTGGTGGAGGATCCTTGTCACAGGCCAGATTATTGGATGAAAGAGATGGAGGCTGGATTTGGAAGCATGAAGACTTGGAGCAAGAGATTAAGAACATAAGAACATAAGAACATAAGAAATAGGAGCAGGAGTAGGCCATCTGGCCCTTCGAGCCTGCCCCGCCATTCAATAAGATCATGGCTGATCTGTCGTGGCTCAGTTCCACATTCCCGCCCTCTCCCCATAACCCTTAATCCCTTCTCTTATCAAAAACCCATCAACCCGCATCTTAAAAATATTTAGCGAGGCAGCCTCCACCACTTCAACGGGCAGAGAATTCCAGAGATTCATCACCCTTTGAGTGAAGAAGTTCCTCCTCAACTCCGTTCTAAACCACCTCCCTTTTATCTTGAGGCTGTGCCTCCTAGTCCTACTGTCTTTTTTGAGCAGGAAGAGTCTCTCCACCTCTATCCTATCCATCCCATTCATCATCTTATACGTCTCAATGAGATCTCCCCTCATTCTTCTAAAGTCTAACGAGTACAAGCCTAGTTTATTCAGCCTCTCCTCATAGCTCAATCCCCTCAACTCCGGTATCAGCCTAGTAAACCTCCTCTGCACTCCCTCCAGGGCCAAAATATCTTTGCGCAGGTGCGGCGCCCAAAACTGCACACAGTACTCCAGCTGCGGCCTCACCAATGCCCTATACAGCTGTAGCAAGACCTCCCTACTTTTATATTCAATCCCCCTCGCTATGATTGGAGGAAATGAGTAGAGATTGGGATGGACATTGGGATCAGTAGAAAATCTGCACATCAGGTGGGATGTTATTCCCTGTTTTGGCTGCCTGAAACATTGTCGGAATAATAAGGCTAAGCAGAGGAACCTCCAGAATATTTTACAAGTAGCTGATTGCATCTTTAACTGATATTATTAGATTTTGTTTTAGGTTTGGAGCACCCTTTATGAAGATGATTGTGCCTGAAAGAACATAGTACATCAACACTCACTGCTTATTTCCCCTAAAGGCTGGGAGAATTAATTACATTTTTAAAGATGATAGGAGCATCATTGCTGACATCAAGCTGCAGTGAGTCAAGGCCCGGGATCAGGCACCGGAACTGTCTGAATAATCAGTGCACAAATCTTTGTGAATATTACCCCCTGCCCTTCTCATTGGTCTGCTGCTTGAATTATTTCCAGAAATTCCAATGTGAAAGGTTTGATTTTTTGGTGCTGAAGAAAGATATCATCCTGGCTTTCGCTGAGGGTTTGACCTGATTGGACCCTAGCAGGAGTTAGACTGATTGATGCGACCAGATCTGTATGTTGTGGACCAGGTTTGGACAGATCACACTGAAAGCAGAATCATGTGAAATTTAAAGAGTCCAATGTAAAGATACCTCAGACCAAGAAGGAGTGGAGTTAAAATTGCAGATTTAAGATGCAGACAAAAATCTTAACCATGAAGAGAGCAGCCCATCACAATGGCCTTTGTCTAATGAATGCAGCATTTTTGGCGTTGCCAGGAAACTGCACCATATTGTCAGTCCCAGGGATCAGCTCTAGAGCATTCCTGGGAAAAGGGAGAAGCTGTACCTGTTCTGGTCGCCGCATTATAGGAAAGATGAGGAAGCATTGGAAAGGGTGCAGAGGAGGTTTACCAGGATGTTGCCTGGTATGGTGGGAAGGTCGTATGAGGAGAGGCTGAAGGACTTGAGGCTGTTTTCGTTAGAGAGAAGAAGGTTAAGAGGTGACTTAATTGAGCATATGATGATCAGAGGATTGGATAAGGTAGACAGTGAGAGCTCTTTTCCTCGGATGGAGATGGCTAACACAAGGGGACATAGCCTTAAAATGAGGGGTGATAGAAATAGGACAGATGTCAGAGGTAGGTTCTTTACTCAGAGAGTAGTAAGAACGTGGAATGCCCTGCCTGCAACAGTTGTGGATTCGCCAACATTAAGGGCATTTAAATGGTCATTGGATAAACATACGGATGATATTGGAATAGTGTAGGTTAGATGGGCTTTAGATTGGTTTCACAGGTCGGTGCAACATCGAGGGTCGAAGGGCCTGTACTGTGCTGTATGTTCTATGTTTCCATGTTCTATGTTAATGGGAATTGGCATGACCATTGGCACTGCCACTGTCACTATCACATCTCATTGAGGGTACCCTTCATCATGTTGTGTGGCACTACCACTGTGCTAAATGGGATAGATTCAGAACAGATCTGGCAATTCAAGAATGGACATCCAAGTGGTGCTGTGGGCCATCAGCAGCAGCAGAATTGTACTCAACTACACAGCTGTCATATCCTTCACTTCACCACAGGAGTTGGGGATCAACCCTGGCTCAATAAGGAGTAAAAAGTCTGACAACACCAGGTTTTAGTCCAACCTATTTATTTGATAATAGACTCACAAGCTTTCGGGGTTAGCCCCTTCGTCAGATGAATGGAGAGTTCTGGCCTCAGACACAGACTGTGCTTTATATAATGTTGGATGTCAGAGTGATAGTCATTAAGGTACGCTACTTAATGACTGGGATGATGGTAATCTTCTTGAAGCAGATAGGAACTTCAGATTGGTGTAAGGAGTTTAAATTTAAAGTTTATTTATCAATGTCATAAGTAGGTTTACATTATCATTGTAATGAAGTAACTGTGAAAATCCCCTAGTTGCTACACTCTGGCACCCGTTCAGGTACACTAAGAGAGAGTGCAGCATGGGCAATGTTCCTAACCAGCATGTATTTTGGGCTGTGGGAGGAAACTGGAGCACCCGGAGGAAACCCACGCAGACACGGGGAGAACCTGCAGATTCCGCACAGACAGTGACGCAAGCTGGGAATTGAATCCAGGTCCCTGGCGCTGTGAAGCAGCCGTGCTAACCCACTGTGTCACCGTGCCAGCCATGTTAGAGAATCAAGTAATGGTTAAATAATTCTGTATAATTTGAAGTTAGGAAAGGAATGGCATCATTTTGAAATTGAGTTTGGATTTCCCATATTTGTGCCTTTTTCCAATGTCTCTCCCATCCATCTCCACGTGATTAAAAACATCTTCTTTGGAACAACTTTAATTAATCTTGTCTTGATAATTAATTGCCATTGGACAGCGAGTGGGAAAAAACAGCCTTGAGGGGTTTTTGTGAGGGAGAATTTTTTCACGCTTTCTGTTTTCGATGAGTTGCCAAAATCCACGAAGATTAAATCTGACCATCACTTCAATGGCTGGAATAATGTGAACCACATGAAGTTCCCATTGCCTGTCTTCGAACCGGTTCAGACGAGTGAAGGAGCAGAGAGAGAGATAAGATTTTACCTGTTAAAAACCTGTTTAAAATAAGTTCAAAGCACTTTGTTCTTTGTAGAACTGTTTAAAGCATTTATTTATTGTATTTACTGCTTTAAGAATTCTGAGGGAGTGGTTAGCAGGCAGTTGTGGGACATCAGCTTTAAATCAGCGCCAGGTTTAAAAGGAGGCCTGGTGTAGACAGTGGGCAGCGTCTGAGTGGGAAGCAGTGAGTGGGAAGCAGAGTGAGCAATTAGGGCTTAATATCAAAAAGGGCTGGAAGGAAAAAAGGACAGGTGAGTTCGTTTGAAAAAACAAGGAAAAAAAACAAAAAAAAAAATTTTTTTCAAAACTACTACAGTGAATAATGGAGGGGCATGTGATGTGTGGTTTCTGTATGATGTGGGAACTGGTGGACCCCAGGGTCCTTCCCAGTGACCATGTCTGCAGAAAGTGCAGGTTGCTGGAGGAGCTCCAGCTCAGGGTAAATGAGCTGGCCTCTGAGCTACAGACACTGAGGCTCATCAGGGGGAGAGAGGGTGCCATTGTCAATGGGGTGCAAGTGACATCCACCCCCCCCTAGACTGGCTAACTCTAAGGGTCAGGGACAAGAGGGGGCTGCTGGGAAGAGGAAGGAGGGTGAGGAGCGGAGGCCTCAGCCTCTTAACCTGCATAACAGGTTTGAGGTTCTTGCTTCCAGTCTGGAAGAGGGCGAGGCAGGTGAGGTTGGTGAGCAAATTGCACACGGTACAGTGATGCAGCAGGACATAGGCAAAGAGAAGGTGAAAAGGAACGTAGTAGTGATTGGGGATAGTGGGGTGAAGGGTATTGACACTTTCCTTTGTCACAATGACAAAGTGCACAGAAGGGTGTGTTGTCTGCCTGGTGCTCGGGTACAGGATGTCACATCTGGGCTGCAGAGGAATCTGGAGTGGGAGGGTGAGAATCCGGTCGTTGTGGTACATGTGGGTGCCAACGACGTAGGCAAAATGCGAACTGAGGATCTGGGGAGGGAGTATGAAAAGCTGGGAATGGAATTAAAAAGTAGAACCGACATGGTTCTTTGGTGAGGCCGCAGCTGGAGTACTGTGTGCAGTTTTGGGCGCCGCACCTGCGCAAAGATATTTTGGCCCTGGAGGGAGTGCAGAGGAGGTTTACTAGGCTGATACCGGAGTTGAGGGGATTGAGCTATGAGGAGAGGCTGAATAAACTAGGCTTGTACTCGTTAGAGTTTAGAAGAATGAGGGGAGATCTCATTGAGACGTATAAGATGATGAATGGGATGGATAGGATAGAGGTGGAGAGACTGTTCCCACTCAAAAAAGACAGTAGGACTAGGGGGCACAGCCTCAAGATAAAGGGGGGGTGGTTTAGAACAGAGTTGAGGAGGAACTTCTTCACTCAAAGGGTGGTGAATCTCTGGAATTCTCTGCCCGTTGAAGTGGTGGAGGCTGCCTCGCTAAATATTTTTAAGACGCGGGTTGATGGGTTTTTGATAAGAGAGGGGATTAAGGGTTATGGGGAGAGGGCGGGAAGGTGGAGCTGAGTCACGACAGATCAGCCATGATCTTATTGAATGGCGGGGCAGGCTCGAAGGGCCAGATGGCCTACTCCTGCTCCTATTTCTTATGTTCTTATGTTCTTATGTTCTTAAGGTGGTTATCTCTGGGCTACTGCCTGAACCGAGTGCAGATGGGCGTAGGGTTGACAGGATTAAGGAAGTGAATGGGTGGCTCAGGGATTGGTGTGGGAGGAATGGGTTTGAATTTATGGGGCATTGGCACCAGTATTGGGGTAGGTGGGACCTGTTCGGGCAGGATGGGGTTGGTCTGAACCATGCTGGGACCAGAGTGCTGGCGAATCGAGTAAAGAGGACTGTAGACAGGGCTTTAAACTAATTAGGGGGGGGGAGGGTGCGAGGGTAGGTGATGTTACGAGGTCTAAAGTTAAGGAGAGGGTACAGGTAAGGGAAGAGGCCGAGGATGTCCCAATAACAGACGGAGTAGGGGGCGTGAGTAGGGTTGGTGGCGTTACGGCAAATAGGGTCCAGGTGAAGGCTGGGATGAAAGCACTTTATCTGAATGCACGAAGCATTCGGAATAAAGTGGATGAGCTGATGGCGCAGATCGACACAAATGGATACGATCTGGTGGCCATTACAGAGACGTGGCTGCAAGGTGACAGGGACTGGGAGATGAATGTACAGGGTTATCAAGTGTTTAGGAAGGATAGGCGGGAGGGAAAAGGGGGGTGCGTAGCTCTGCTGATTAAGGATAGTATCAAGGTGGTAGCAAGGGATGATATTGGAGCCAAGGAGCAGAAAGTGGAATCGTTGTGGGTGGAGATTAGGAACAGCAAAGGGAGGAAGACGCTGGTGGGTGTCGTCTATAGGCCCCCGAATAATGATCTGGAGGTGGGGCAGGCTGTTAACGCGCAAATAAGTGCAGCGTGCAGGAATGGGACGGCAGTAGTTATGGGGGATTTCAATCTGCATATTGATTGGTCGACCCATGTTGGACGCGGTGGGCTCGAGGAGGAGTTCTTGGAATGCTGCCTGGATAGTTTCCTCGAACAATGTGTGTTGGAGCCGACGAGGGAGCGAGCTATCTTGGATCTGGTGCTATGTAATGAGGCGGGTAGAATTAGGGACCTTGTGGTGAAGGATCCTCTTGGGGAGAGTGATCATTGTATGGTGGAGTTTCTGGTGCAGATGGAGGAGGAGAAAGTGGGTTCCCGGACACGCGTCCTTTGTTTGAATAGAGGGGAGTACGGTAGGATGAGAGAAGAATTGGCGAATGTGGACTGGGGGAGTGCGTTGGAGGGAGGGTCTGCTGAGGAGCAGTGGAGGATCTTTAAGGAGATCTTTCTTGGTGCTCAGCAGAAATTTATTCCGATGGTCAAAAAGGACCGTAGGAAGAGAGGTAATAAGCCGTGGATAACGAAGGAGGTGAAGGAAAGTGTTAAACTAAAAACGGAGGAATTTAGAGTAGCTAAGAGTAGTGGACGAGAAGAGGATTGGGAGAGGTTTAAATGTCAACAAAGATTGACAAAGAAGTTGATAAAGAAGGGTAGGAGAAACTATGAAGCTGGGCTAGCGCTTAATATAAAAAAGGATAGCAAGAGTTTTTATAAATAGGAAGAGGCTGGCTAGGGTGAATGTTGGTCCTTTAGAGGATGAGAAAGGGGACCTAGTGGTAGGGGATGAGGATATGGCTCAGGTATTGAATAACTTTTTTGTTTCTGTCTTCACAGAGGAGGATGTGAATAATTTGCCGGGTGTTAGCGATAGAAAGGTGGTAGGACTGGAGGGTCTTAATGACATTACTGTTACGAGAGAGGCGGTGCTCGACAGACTGGAGGGGCTGATTGTGGACAAGTCCCCAGGACCGGATGGAATGCATCCGAGGGTTCTGAAAGAAATGACGGAGGTGATAGTGGATGCCTTGGTCGTTATTTTCCAGACGTCGCTGGATTCCGGGGAAGTGCCGGATGATTGGAAAACGGCTAATGTTACGCCGTTGTTTAAGAAGGGTGCCAGGCAAAAGGCGGGGAATTATAGGCCGGTTAGTTTAACGTCTGTGGTAGGTAAAATGTTAGAATCTGTCATTAAGGAGGAAATTGCAAGGCATCTTGAAGGGAATTGCTTGATAGAGCAGACGCAGCATGGTTTCATTAAAGGGAAGTCGTGTCTGACAAATTTACTGGAGTTCTATGAGGATGTGTCTAGGGCGATGGATAGAGGAGAGCCGGTGGATGTGGTCTTTCTAGATTTTCAGAAGGCGTTTGACAAAGTACCTCACAAGAGGTTATTGCAGAAGGTCGAGGGACATGGAGTTGGGGGTAGGGTGTTAGCGTGGATAGAGAATTGGTTGTCAAATAGGAGGCAGAGAGTGGGGGTCAACGGGTGCTATTCGGATTGGCGGTTGGTGACTAGTGGAGTGCCCCAGGGGTCGGTGTTGGGGCCTCAGCTTTTTACCATTTATATAGATGATCTGGAGGAGGGAACCGAATGTAGAGTGTCGAAATTTGCTGATGACACCAAGATTGGGGGAACGGCAAATTGTGCGGAGGGTGTGGAGAGTCTGCAGAAGGATCTAGATAGGCTGGGCGAATGGGCCAGGAAATGGCAAATGGAATTTAATGTTGGCAAGTGTGAGGTGGTCCACTTTGGTAGGAAGAATGGTAGGAAGGACTATTACTTACGGGGTGAAAAACTGCAGCAGGCGACGGTGCAGAGGGACCTCGGGGCCCTTGTGCATGAGTCGCAAAAACCCAGCTTGCAGGTGCAGCGGGTGGTCAGGAAAGCGAATGGGATGCTGGCCTTCATAGCGAGGGAGATTGAATATAGAAGTAGGGAGGTCTTGCTGCAGCTGTATAGGAATGGGTTTGAATTTATGGGGCATTGGCACCAGTATTGGGGTAGGTGGGACCTGTTCGGGCGGGATGCGGTTGGTCTGAACCGTGCTGGGACCAGAGTGCTGGCGAATCGAGTGAAGAGGACTGTAGACAGGGCTTTAAACTAATTAGGGGGGGTGCGAGGGTAGGTGATGTTACGAGGTCTAAAGTTAAGGAGAGGGTACAGGTAAGGGAAGAGGCCGAGGATGTCCCAATAACAGACGGAGTAGGGGGCGTGAGTATGGTTAGTGGCGTTACGGCAAATAGGGTCCAGGTGAAGGCTGGGATGAAAGCACTTTATCTGAATGCACGAAGCATTCGGAATAAAGTGGAGATATGGCAGATGAAGTTTAATCTGGACAAATGTGAGGTAATCACCTCTGATCCCATGCAACTTCACCTTCTGCACCAGTCTGCCATGAGGGACCTTATCAAAGGCCTTACTGAAGTCCATGTAAACAACATCCACTGCCCTACCCTCATCAATCATCTTCATCACATTTTGGAAGATCTAATACAGATAGGAAATATACAGAACCCTTAAGACTATTGATAGACAGAGGGATCTGGGTGTACAGGTACACAGGTCACTGAAAGTGACAAGGCAGGTGAAGAAGATAGTCAAGAAGGCATACAGCATGCTTACCTTCATCGGCCGGGGTATTGAGTTTAAAAATTGGCAAGTAACGTTTACACTTTATAGGACCTTAGTGAAGCCACACTTAGAATATAGTGTTCAATTCTGGTTGTCACACCACCAGAAGGATGTGGAGGCTTTGGAGAGGGTACAGAAAAGATTTAGAACATAGAACATAGAAAAACTACAGCACAAACAGGCCCTTTGGCCCACAAGTTGTGCTGATCATATCCCTACTTACTAGGCCTACCTACAACCCTTGATCCTATTAAATCCCATGTACTCATCCAGGAATCTCTTAAAAGACCCCAACGAGTTCACCTCCACCACCACCGACGGCAGCTGATTCCACTCACCCACCACCCTCTGAGTGAAAAACTTTCCTCTAACATCTCCTCTGTACTTGCTTCCCAGCACCTTAAACCTGTGTCCCTCTCATAGCGACCATTTCAGCCCTGGGAAATAGCCTCTGAGAATCCACCCGATCAATACCTCTCCACATCTTATAAACATCTTATAAACCTCTGTCAGGTCACCTCTCATCCTTCGTCTCTCCAGGGAGAAAAGACCTAGCTCCCTCAACCTATCCTCATAAGGCATGTCACCCAATCCAGGCAACATCCTTGTAAATCTCCTCTGCACCCTTTCAATAGCTTCTACATCTTTCCTATAGTGAGGCGACCAGAACTGCGCACAGTACTCCAAGTGGGGTCTGACAAGGGTCTTATAAAGTTGCAGCATTACCTCCCGATTCCTAAACTCAGTCCCTCGATTAACGAAGGCCAGTACACCATATGCCTTCTTGACCACATCCTCCACCTGCGGAGCCGATTTAAGAGTCCTGTGGACCCGGACCCCAAGGTCCTTCTGATCATCTACACTGCTAAGAGTCTTACCCTTGATGTTATAGCCCTTCATCCCATTGGTTCTGCCAAAATGGACCACTACACATTTATCCGCGTTGAAGTCCATCTGCCACTTCTCCGCCCAGTCTTGCATCCTATCTATGTCCTGCTGCAACTTCTGACATCCCTCCAGACTATCCACAACAACACCAAGCTTCGTATCGCCGGCAAACTTACTAACCATCCCTCCAATTCCTCATCCAAGTCATTTATGAAAATGACAAACAGCAAGGGTCCCAGAACAGATCCCTGGGGCACCCCACTGGTGACTGACCTCCATTCCGAAAAAGACCCATCCACAACCACTCTCTGCCTTCTGCAGGCAAGCCAGTTCTGGATCCACAAGGCCAAAGGCCCTTGGATCCCACGCCCTCTCACCTTCTCAAGAAGTCTTGCATGGGGGACCTTATCGAACGCCTTGCTGAAGTCCATATAAACCACATCCACCGCTCTTCCTTCATCAATGTGTTCAGTCACATTTACAAAGAACTCAACTAGGCTCGTAAGGCACAACCTGCCCTTGACGAAGCCGTGCTGACTATTCCTGATCATTCTAAACTTCTCTAAATGCTCATAAATCCTGTCCCTCAGGATCTTCTCCATCAACTTACCAATCATTGAGATCAGACTCACCGGTCGGTAATTTCCCGGGCTATCCCTGTTCCCTTTCTTGAAAATAGGAACCACATCTGCAATCCTCCAATCCTCTGGAACCTCTCCCGTCTCCATCGATGACGCAAAGATCATTGCCAGAGGGTCTACAATCTCTTACCTCGCCTCCCACAGTAACCTGGGGTACATCCCATCTGGTCCTGGCGACTTATCTATCTTGATAGAATTTAAAAGTTCCAACACATCCTCTTCCTTAATATCCACATACTCAATCTTTTCAGACTGCCGCAAACCTGTAGTACAACCTCCCAGATCACTTTCCACCATGAATACTGAGGCAAAGTACTCATTAAACACCTCTGCCATTTCTTCTGGTTCCACACGGACTTTTCCCCCTTCACCTTTTATAGGTCCTATCCCTTTCTTCTCATCCTTTTACTCTTCACATATTTGTAGAACACCTTGGGATTCTCCTTAGTCTTACCCACCAAGGCCTTCTCATGTCCCCTTCTGGCTCTCTTAATTTCCTTTTTAAGCTCCTTCCTACAACCCGTAAACTCCTCTAGATCCTTAACATCACCTAGCTCTCTGAACTTTCTGTACACCTTTCTTTTCTTTTTGACTAGGTTCATTACAACTGTTGTGCACCACGGTTCCCATGACCTACCAAAACCTCCCTGTCTCATCGGAACGTTGCCATGCAGAGCTGCAGTCAAACATTCCTTGAAAATCTGCCGCCTTCCTTCAGTACTTTTCCCCGAGAATACCTCCTTCCAATTTACTTGTCTAATTTTCTGCCTGATGGCTTCGTATTTCCCCTTACTCCAGATAAATACCTTCCTAGCCTGCCTGATCCTATCTCTTTCCAATGCCAGTGTGAAGGAGATAGAATTATGATCACTATCCCCAAGATGCTCTCCCACCGAGAGATCCGTCACCTGTCCTGGTTCATTAGCCAGCACCAGGTCAAGTACATAGAACATAGAACATAGAACATAAGAACATAAGAAATAGGAGCAGGAGTAGGCCATCTAGCCCTTCGAGCCTGCCCCGCCATTCAATAAGATCATGGCTGATCTGTCGTGGCTCAGTTCCACCTTCCCGCCCTCTCCCCATAACCCTTAATCCCTTCTCTTATCAAAAACCCATCAACCCGTTTCTTAAAAATATTTAGCGAGGCAGCCTCCACCACTTCAACGGGCAGAGAATTCCAGAGATTCACCACCCTTTGAGTGAAGAAGTTCCTCCTCAACTCCGTTCTAAACCGCCTCCCCTTTATCTTGAGGTTGTGCCCCCTAGTCCTACTGTCCTTTCTGAGCGGGAAGAGTCTCTCCACCTCTATCCTATCCATCCCATTCATCATCTTATACGTCTCAATGAACATAGAACATTACAGCGCAGAACAGGCCCTTCGGCCCACAATGTTGCGCCGACCAATTAAAAAACAATGACCCACTAATCTAAACCAATCTCTTTTCGTCCATAAACCTATCCACGGATCTCTTAAACGCCCCCAAACTAGGCGCATTTACAACTGCAGCAGGCAGGGCATTCCAATCCCTCACCACCCTCTGGGTAAAGAACCTACCCCTGACATCCGTCCTATAACAACCCCCCCTTAATTTAAAGTCATGCCCCTCGTGCTAGCTTTCTCCATCCGAGGAAAAAGGCTATCACTATCCACCCTATCTAAACCTCTAATCATCTTATATGTTTCAATAAGATCCCCTCTTAGCCGCCTTCTTTCCAGCGAAAACAACCCCAAATCTCTCAGTCTCTCCTTATAGGACCTCCCCTCCATACCAGGCAACATCCTGGTAAACCTCCTCTGCACCCTCTCCAAAGCCTCCACATCCTTCCTGTAATGTGGGGACCAGAACTGCACACAGTACTCCAAGTGCGGCCGCACCAGAGTTGTGTACAGTTGCAACATAACGCTGCGACTCCTAAATTCAATCCCCCTACCAATAAACGCCAAGACACCGTATGCCTTCTTAATAACCTTATCTACTTGATTCCCAACTTTCAGGGATCTGCACTTTAGGGAAGTATGAGAGGCATGGACAGAGTAGATAGTCAGAAACTTTTTCCCAGGGTGGAAGAGTCAATTACTAGGTGGGGCACAGGTTTAAGGTGTGAGGGGCAAGGTTTAAAGGAGACATACAAGGCAGATTTTTTACACAGAGAGTGGTGGGTGCCTGGAACTAGTTGCTGGGGGAGGGAGTGGAAGCGGATACGGTGGTGACTTTAAAGGGGCAACTTGACAAGTACACGTATGAGATGGGAATAGAGGGATATAGTCCCTGAAAGCGTAGGGGGTTGTAGTTCAGTTTGGGCAGTATGGTTGGTGCAGGCTTGGAGGGCTTAAGGCCTTGTTCCTGTGCTGGAATTTTCTTTGTTCTTTGTAACACGGTCTGGAACATATCCCATCGCACACCGGAGGTACATCCCTAATGTGATGTTTTCCCCTTTATAACACAGAGGAACTGACATGGAGTCACACATTGCAGATGGAGTAAATGGCTTTCTCTTCCCACCGGAGTGTGTGTGCAGTGTAAAACCCACCAGTACACAGAGCAATGCAAAAAGCACTCAGTTACACAGTTATAGAGAGAAACCAATACAATACAACTCCCCGGCTCTCCTGTACTCTGGGGTTGAGTGCACACTGAGCAGTGTATTTACATATTGAGCCAAACATTCCTGTACAAGGGCAGAGCCCACAGCATCTTTTCATTTCCCAATCACTCTGTTGTGTCTGCTTAATGTGTGCAATTAAATTAAACAGACACAACTGGCCAATCAGTGTGGGGCTGTAGTCCAGACTGTAGCAGTAAGACCAGGCGCTGTGCAGAGGGTGAGCAGGAAGATGTGAAGCTTTTGCTCTGGCTCTGTAATGATCACCCCAGTGTGGGTAGCAGGCACCTTGTACTGACCGTGTGACACAGCTACAACACTGGAATCAAACATTGCCGCAGCTTTGGACATTTCCTCACCATAAGATTGAGGGAAATGATTTTGGAAGATACCTTTACTCCAACAAAGATGCTGTCTCTTTAAGATTGCAACACTTCCATACGATAAATTTCCCATCACAGCAGAACAGAACTGAGGGAGAACGGAGTCAGAGCCAGCAGCGTCTCCAGGTAACAATAAACCCAGAGAGAGAGAAAGCAGCTGTTAAAACCCTCACTGTCACATCATCTCAGAGTGAGGCAACACACACACACCCACACACACACCCACACACACACCCATACACACACCCATACACACACACACCCACACACACACACACACACACACACACACACACACCCCACACACACACACCCACACACCCACACACACCCACACCCATACACACACCCACACACACCCATACACACACACACCCACACACACACACCCATACACACACACCCA
>CM075747.1:1169859-1272359 GCA_037974335.1 Prionace glauca | reverse complement strand
GAACTGGGGGAATCTCCCCTCCGCCGGTCTCCCCTCCGGCCGGTCTCCCCTCCGGCCGGTCTCCCCTCCGGCCGGTCTCCCCTCCGGCCGGTCTCCCCTCCGGCCGGTCTCCCCTCCGGCCAATCTCCCCTCCGGCCGGTCTCCCCTCCGGCCGGTCTCCCCTCCGGCCGGTCTCCCCTCCGGCCAATCTCCCCTCCGGCCGGTCTCCCCTCCGGCCGGTCTCCCCTCCGGCCAATCTCCCCTCCGGCCGGTCTCCCCTCCGGCCGGTCTCCCCTCCGGCCGGTCTCCCCTCCGGCCGTTCTCTCCTCCGGCCGGTCTCCCCTCCGGCCGGTCTCCCCTCCGGCCGGTCTCCCCTCCGGCCGGTCTCCCTCCGGCCGGTCTCCCCTCCGGCCGGTCTCCACTCCGGCCGGTCTCCCCTCCGGCCGGTCTCCCCTCCGGCCGGTCTCCACTCCGGCCGGTCTCCCCTCCGGCCGGTCTCCCCTCCGGCCGGTCTCCACTCCGGCCGGTCTCCCCTCCGGCCGGTCTCCCCTCCGGCCAGTCTCCCCTCCGGCCGGTCTCCATCCGGCCAGTCTCCCCTCCGGCCGGTCTCCCTCCGGCCGGTCTCCCCTCCGGCCGGTCTCCCCTCCGGCCGGAGTCATTCCAGGCACAAAGGAAGATGGTTTTGGGTTTTGGAGACCAACCATCTCAGTCCCAGGACATCTCTGCAGATTTTCCTCCGATCGTTCATCTTCAACTGCTTTATCAATGAGCTTCCTTCTATCAGAAGGTCACAAGTGCGGATGTTCACTAATGATTATCCACAACTTCTCAGATAACAACATAATCCGTGCTGGTGTGCAGCAGCAGCTGGCTCATACTGATAACTGGCAAGTTGCATTCAGCTCACATGAGACCACCCTCAACAAGAGATGGTCTAACGGCCTCTCCTTGATGACCAATGGCGTTACCATCACTGAATCCCCAACCAGCCCCATTTCTGGAGTCAACATTCACCAGAAGGTGAGCTGGGCCCAGCCGTATAAATCCTATGATAACAAGAGCGGGTCAGAAGCTGAGAATCCTGCGACAGCAACTCAACTCCTCACTCCCCAAAATCTGTTCAAGGCACAAGTCAGGAGAGTGATGAAATACTCTTCACTTGCCTGGATAAATGCAGCTCGAACAAAATGCAAGAGGTTTACCACTATTGAGGATGGAACAGCCACCTGATAGAGACCCCATCAACCCCCTTTAACATTCACTCCCTCCACCACCAATACAGAGTAGCAGCACTGAGTACCATCCACAGGGTGCAACACAGAAACTCACCAAGCTTCCAAACTCACATTCTTACCACCTAGAAGAAGCTTAAAGTTTATTTATGAGTGTCATGGGTAGGCTTACATTAACACCGCAATGAAGTTACTGTGCCACAGTCTGGCACCTGTTCGGGTACACTGAGGGAAAATTTAGCATGGCCAATGCACCCTAACCAGCACGTCTTTCAGACTATGGGAGGAAACACGGAGCACCCGGAGGAAACCCACACAGACACGGGAGAACATGCAGACTCCACACAGACAGTGACCCAAGGCCAGAATTGAACCCGGGTCCCTGACGCTAATGCACTGTACCACCCATAAAGACAAGGCAAGCAATATGTTGGAGCACCAATGTCTGTAACTTTTCCTCCAAGTCACACATCATCTTTATTTGGAAATGTAACGCTGTTCCTTCACTGTCGCTCGGTGAAATTCCTGGAACTCCCTCTCTAACAGCACTGTGGGTGTACCTACACCACAGGGACTGACTGATGTCCAATAACAATCCTGGAACTCCCTCTCTAACAGCACTGTGGGTGTACCTACACCACAGGGACTGACTGATGTCCAATAACAATCCTGGAACTCCCTCTCTAACAGCACTGTGGGTGTACCTACACCACAGGGACTGACTGATGTCCAATAACAATCCTGGAACTCCCTCTCTAACAGCACTGTGGGTGTACCTACACCACAGGGACTGCAGCTGGATGTCCAATAACAATCCTGGAACTCCCTCTCTAACAGCACTGTGGGTGTACCTACACCACACAGACTGACTGATGTCCAATAACAATCCTGGAACTCCCTCCCTAACAGCACTGTGGGTGTACCTACACCACAGGGACTGACTGATGTCCAATAACAATCCTGGAACTCCCTCTCTAACAGCACTGTGGGTGTACCTACACCACAGGGAGTGACTGATGTCCAATAACAATCCTGGAACTCCCTCTCTAACAGCACTGTGGGTGTACCTACACCACAGGGACTGCAGTTGGATGTTCACCACTATCTTCTCAAGGGCAATTAGAAATGGGCAATAAACACTGGCTCAGCCAGCAATTCCTACAACCCATAAACAAGTTTTAAAAAACACACTCACAGTCACACTATCTCACATACACACTCAAACTGTTTCCCTGTCTCACACACTCACTCACAATCTCATTGATTATGGCATATAATCAAACACCTGCTCCAGTTCTCTCCAGCTTTTGTTACTATTCTGATTACTATCCAGCCTTAACTACTTAACTCTTCTATTTTGTACTGTGGGTTTGTTTCTGACAGTATTTTGAGTTACTGTCCAGTCTCCTCACAGTGGGCTATTACATATAACTGCATCCTCCCACACACTGTGATCCTTGAGTAGATCACTATGTCCGAACCCAGCTAGTTAACAGAAACATCAACTGTGTTGAGGAGACGGAGGGGGGTGGGGGGGGAGAGCATGGGGGTATACTGCTGCGATTGGGAGGTAGCTGGTTATTACAGCATAACTCCACGGCCCAAATTTTCCAGTAAAAAGTCTGACAACACCAGGTTTTAGTCCAACCTATTTATTTGATAATATTCTCACAAGCTTTCGGGGTTAGCCCCTTCGTCAGGTGAATGGAGAGTTCTGGCCTCAGACAGAGCATATAAAGCACAGACAGTTTTCCAGCCATTCATGTCAGTGGGATCTTCCAGTCCCGCCATTTCCTGCTTGTGGGATGGGGGTTAATGATAGGGCATTGGGGAGAGTTACAGAACAAAGAGATCTAGAGTACATGTTCATAGCTCCTTGAAAATGGAGGCATTTAAAGACACAAGGACTGATTAGGGACAGTCAGCATGGTTTTGTGAGTGGAAAATCATCTCTCACGAATTTAATTGAGTTTTTTGAAGGGGTAACCAAGAAGGTAGATGAGGGCAGTGCAGTTGATGTTGTCTACATGGACTTTAGCAAGGCCTTTGACAAGGTACCGCATGATAGGTTGTTGCATAAAGTTAAATCTCACGGGATCCAGATTGAGGTATTTAAATGGATATAAAACTGGATTCTTGTCAGAAGTTGTATTGTAGAGGGTTGTTTCTCAAACTGGAGGCCTGTGACCAGCAGTGTGCCTCAGGGATCAGGGCTAGGTCCACTGTTATTCGTCATTTATATGAGTTGGATGAGAATATAGGAGCCATGATTAATAAGTTTGCAGATGACACCAAGATTGGTGGCACAGTGGACAGTGAAGAAAGTTATCTAGGATTGCAACAGGATCTTGATTAATTGGGCCAGTGGGCTGACGAATGGCAGATGGAGTTTAATTTAGATAAATGTGAGGTGATGCATTTTGGTTGATTGAACAAGGGCAGGACTTACTCAGTTAATGGTAGGGCGTTGGGGAGAGTTACAGAACTAAGAGATCTAGGGGTACAGGTTCATAGCTCCTTGAAAGTGGAGTCACAGGTGGACAGAGTGGTGAAGAAGGCATTCGGCATGCTTGGTTTCATTGGTCAGAACATTGAATACAGGAGTTCGGACGTCTTGTTGAAGTTGTACAAGACATTGGTAAGGGCACACTTGGAATACTGTGTGCAATTCTGGTCACCCTATTATAGAGAGGATATTATTAAACTAGAAAGAATGCAGAAAAGATTTACTAGGATGCTACCGAGACTTGTTGGATTGAGTTATAAGGAGAGGCTGAATAGACTGGGACTCTTTTCCTCTGCAGCGTAAAAGGTTTTGGTGTGATCTAATGGAGGTTTATAATGAGGGGCATAGATCAGCTAGATAGTCAATATCTTTTCCTAAAGATAGGGTAGTCTGAAGCTAGTGGGCATTAGTTTAAGGTGAGAGGGGAGAGATACAAATGTGTCCAGAGGGGCAATTTTTTCACACAGAGGGTGGTGAGTGTCTGGAACGAGCTGCCAGAGGGGATAGTAGAGGCAGGTATAATTCTGACTTCTAAAAAGCGTTTAGATAATTACATGGGTAAGATGGATATAGAGGAATACAGGCCAAACGCAGGCAATTGGGACTAGCTTGGGGGGCTGGGCAACATGGATAAGTTGGGCCGAAGGGCCTGTTTCCATGATGTAAACCTCTATGACTCTAAGGAGGTAGTAGCAGGAAACTGAGAAAATCATCATCCAATCAGACAGAGTCAGCATTGTTTGTGAGACAGTTTATTTGACAAATGTATGAGTGCTTCGAGGATGTAAGGAGCTAGGTGGATAACAACTGATGTGGTGTATCTGGATTATTAAAAGGCATTTGATAAGCATTACTCCACAAGAGAAGCATGGTGGCACAGTGCCTAGCACTGCTGCCTCACGGCGCCAGGGACACGGGTTCGATTCCCGGTTGGGGTCACTCTCTGCGTGGAGTATGCACATTCTCCCTGTATCTGTGTTTCCTTGGGGGTGTGCTGGTTTCCTTCCACAGTCTGAAAGAAATGCTGTTTAGGTGCACGGGCTATGCTAAATTGAATGAACAGGCACCTGATTTGAAGATAGGCTGAGGGAGCTCGGTCTCTTCTCCCTGGAGAGAGGTTGAGAGGCGACCTGATAGAAGTTTATAAAATGTTGAGAGGAATAGATAGGGTGGACTCTCAGGGGCTATTTCCCTGGGTTGAAATGGTCGCTACGAGAGGACACAGATTTAAGGTGCTGGGGAGGGAAGTACAGAGGTGATGTTAGGGGTAAGTTTTTCACTCAGAGGGTGGTGAGTGAATGGAATCGGCTGCCGTCGGTGGTGGTGGAGGCGAACTCGCTGGGGTCTTTTAAAAGACTTCTGGATGAGTATATGGGATTTAATGGGATTGAGGGTTATAGATAGGTCTAGTAGGAAGGGATATGATCAGCATGTGTGGGCTGAAGGGCCTGTTTGTGCTGTAGTGTTCTATGTTCTATGTAAAAGTTCATGGAGTGTAGGTGATACATTTACATGGACAAATGATTGGTTAACTAACAGAAACAGAGTCAGGTTAAATGGGTCATTTTCAGGTTGGCAAATTGTAACTAGTGCCACAGGGGTCAGTGCTGGGGCCACAGCTATTAACAATCTATATTAACAAGTTGGATGAAAGTACCAACTATAAAGCAGCCAAATTTGCAGATGATGTCGTTAGGCAGGAAAGTTCTGGGGAGAACACAAGGAATCTGCAAAGGAATACAAACTGATTAAGTGAGCTGGAATACATTTGACAGACAGAGAATAACGTAGGAAAATGTGAGGTTTGTCCACTTTGACACAAGAATAAATAAATAGATTATTATTTAAACAAAGAGAAACTGCAGAATGTTGCAGTACAGAGGGATCTGGGTGTCCTTGTACATGAATCACAGAAGGTTAGGACTCAGGCACAGCAAGTAATTGGGAAGGCAATATTACAAGGGGACTGACTATAAAGGTACAGAAGTCTTACTACAATTGGGTAAGGTATTGGTGAGACTGCATCTCGAGCAGTGGTTCCCAACCTATCACGGCACACTTCAATGAGACAAACAGTTCTACAGCACACCCACCTTTCCAGCTGACCCTTTCGCTCATAAATGTCACCTTTATTACACTGACATTTACTACGGTGAAGGTCATAATACAGAGGTTTGAAATATATAATTGAAATTCAAGTTTGAAAATGTAATAACAGGAATCAGGAAAGAAGGGAGAGAGAAAACAGGGAACAAGTCAATTAGCCTGACACCAGTTTTTGGGAAAATGCTATTTTTTTCAGGAAGTTTTGACATGTGTTCAGCAGATCATTGATATAATCAGGCATGGTTTTATGAAAGGGGAATTAAGTTTTTAATTTAAACTTAATTTTAATATAATTTATTTGAGTTTATTTGCAGATGTAACTAGGAGCGTCAATAAGGAGGAGCAGGTAGATGTAATATTATTGAATTTCCAAAAGGTTCCAGGGTTTGGTCAGTTCCATTGCTGTCTCCTCATCAATCCCTCTCAATGCTACTGACCCAGGAATAGGCTGCACTGCCATTGCATTCAGGATAATTCTCTCTGTCTGTCTCGGACTCTGGGTATTTACATCATCTCCTGTAAAAATCCAGAGTAAAGGAACAGATGAAGATTCCCAGGAAGTCAAGAGGCAGCTGCAGCTTCTCACTGGGAATTTTCTCTCTGGACAATTTGGCCACCTGGCTTGGGGCCTCCAGTTCCATGGGATAGATCCTCGGGCAGATCTATCGACCCCCAACATCACCGTCCAGACCCTGTTCCCCAAACCCCTCAAACAAAACCCCACAACACAAACTGCAGCCAATCCCTCTCTTTCAAATACTCACAAAGAGAAGTTTATGGGACATCTCCCTGAATGGGAAGAAATAACAACCTAATGAGTCTCCTGAGGCAGGGGTCCGGTAGTGACGGTTGGAGTTTGTCGGGTGGTTTGAGGCACAGAGAGTGTGGGAAGCAGTGACAAGCTTCCCGTGGAACATCAGTGTGTTTATGGGTAAAATCCACTGTTTGGGAAGAGTTTATGTTTTAGACACTGTTTCTCGAAGCACTCTGGTTGCTGCCGTTTCCGGGAAAAGCAGCAGTTTTAGAAGGAAAGGTAATGAAGCAGATAGAAAGAAGCTGGAAAAATCCTGAGTTCAGTGAATGGTTTACAGAAAAAACCAGGCTTGAGAAACTGCATTTTAGAAATTGGTTTTGGTTTTGCTTTGAAGAGGAATAGGACCAATTGCTTGTGAAAAGAAGACAGGAGCTTTCTAACAGCTAGAGTCAGCCCACAGGCAGAGGGGAATAGACCCTGTCGCTAAGATGCTCAATGTGCCAATGAGAACCTCCAAATCTTCCTTAGGTCAAAAGAGCAGCATAAGATTCACAGATTGTCTCACACACCGTGTATAAACCATCATCAGCTGCCCCTTTTCTCTTCAAACATCAACTCTTAATCATTGGCAAATTCCTCTATTTTACTTTGTGTTTGTGTGTGTGTCGAGAGAGAGAGTGATTAGTACACTTTCATATCTCATTGGGGGATCGAATCAAACTTTTAAACTAATGGTGCAATCGTGGAATGATGGGTGTGGAAGTGGGGCTCGAGAAAATGTCTGGGGAGGTGGTGGGGGGGTGGGGGGGTGGGGGTGTGGGGGGGTGGGGGGGTGGGGGGGTTGCTCAGAAACTGCCCAGTCCTTCCATCCTGCTCCTAACATCATTGCAAAAAATCGTTCCCCTCGAGGGGGGTTCTAGAGTGAAGGGAGATCTGGAGTGAGGAGGGGTCTGGAGTGAGGAAGGTCTGGAGTGAGGAGGGGTCTGGAGTGAGGAGGGAATGGAATGAGGAGGGGTCTGGAGTGAGGAGGGTCTTGAGTGAGGAGGGGTCTGGAGTGAGGAGGGTCTGGAGTGAGGAGGGTCTGGAGTGAGGTGGAATCTGGAGTGAGGAGGGTCTGGAGTGAAGAGGGTCTGGAATGAGGAGGGGTCTGGAGTGAGGAGGGTCTGGAGTGAGGAGGGGTCTGGAGTGAGGAGGGAATGGAATGAGGAGGGGTCTGGAGTGAGGAGGGTCTGGAGTGAGGAGGGTCTGGAGTGAGGAGGGAATGGAGTGAGGAGGGAATGGAGTGAGGAGGGTCTGGAGTGAGGAGGGTCTGGAGTGAGGAGGGAATGGAGTGAGGAGGGAATGGAGTGAGGAGGGAATGGTTCTGGCAATGTGGAGGGATTTTCCCAGAGGGTCAGTAATGTTTGGAGTTTGCTGCCCCGGAGAGAATCGGAATGGAAATGTATCGGGTCTGAGTTCGATGTTTGATTTACAAAAGGTGGAGGGTGATGGGGACAGGGCTGGAAATGGAGACCAGATCAGCCCTATCACACTGAACACTGGAACAGGCTCGAGGGGCTGAATGGTCTACTCCTGATCCGATTTGTAATGATCTTATGTTCTCATTCCATTTCCCAAATCTTTCCATATTCTTCCTTTGCCAAACATTATTCAATTTCCTGTAAATGATACAAGAGCAATTAGCCATGGATTGTTAGAATGGAGGAAGCATTACTCTGAATGTTCACTCTGTTCCTCAATGCTGAGTATTTCAAAGATTTTCCATTTTTATTCCTGCAAATGACGTTCATCATCAATATGAACTTCTCCAAAACAGTGCCCCCCGTCCCTTACCTCAGAGCGGGTACCATTCCGCCACTGTCCCTGTGTTTACTGATCCCTCTGTCCCTGTGTTTACTGATCCCTCTGTCCCCGTGTTTACTGATCACTCTGTCCCTGTGTTTACTGATCCCTCTGTCCCTGTGTTTACTGATCCCACTGTCCCTGTGTTTACTGATCCCTCTGTCCCTGTGTTTACTGATCCCTCTGTCCCCGTGTTTACTGATCCCTCTGTCCCTGTGTTTACTGATCCCTCTGTCCCCGTGTTTACTGATCCCTCTGTCCCTGTGTTTACTGATCCCTCTGTCCCCGTGTTTACTGATCCCTCTGTCTCTGTGTTTACTGATCCCTCTGTCCCTGTGTTTACTGACCCCTCTGTCCCTGTGTTTACTGATCACTCTGTCCCTGTGTTTACTGATCCCTCTGTCCCTGTGTTTACTGATCCCTCTGTCCCTATGTTTACTGATCCCTCTGTCCCTGTGTTTACTGATCCCTCTGTCCCTGTGTTTACTGATCCCTCTGTCCCTGTGTTTACTGATCCCTCTGTCCCTGTGTTTACTGATCCCTCTGTCCCTGTGTTTACTGATCCCTCTGTCCCTGTGTTTACTGATCCCTCTGTCCCTGTGTTTACTGATCCCTCTGTCCCTGTGTTTACTGATCCCTCTGTCCCTGTGTTTACTGATCCCTCTGTCCCTGTGTTTACTGATCCCTCTGTCCCTGTGTTTACTGATCCCACTGTCCCGGTGTTTACTGATCCCTCTGTCCCTGTGTTTACTGATCCCTCTGTCCCTGTGTTTACTGATCCCTCTGTCCCCGTGTTTACTGATCCCTCTGTCCCCGTGTTTACTGATCCCTCTGTCCCCGTGTTTACTGATCCCACTGTCTCTGTGTTTACTGATCCCTCTGTCCCTGTGTTTACTGATCCCTCTGTCCCCGTGTTTACTGATCCCTCTGTCCCTGTGTTTACTGATCCCTCTGTCCCTGTGTTTACTGATCCCTCTGTCCCCGTGTTTACTGATCCCTCTGTCCCTGTGTTTACTGATCCCTCTGTCCCTGTGTTTACTGATCCCTCTGTCCCTGTGTTTACTGATCCCTCTGTCCCTGTGTTTACTGATCCCTCTGTCCCTGTGTTTACTGATCCCTCTGTCCCTGTGTTTACTGATCCCTCTGTCCCCGTGTTTACTGATCCCTCTGTCCCCGTGTTTACTGATCCCACTGTCCCTGTGTTTAACGATCCCTCTGTCCCTGTGTTTACTGATCCCTCTGTCCCTGTGTTTACTGATCCCTCTGTCCCTGTGTTTACTGAACCCACTGTCCCTGTGTTTACTGATCCCTCTGTCCCTGTGTTTACTGATCCCTCTGTCCCTGTGTTTACTGATCCCTCTGTCCCCGTGTTTACTGATCCCTCTGTCCCCGTGTTTACTGATCCCTCTGTCCCCGTGTTTACTGATCCCTCTGTCCCCGTGTTTACTGATCCCTCTGTCTCTGTGTTTACTGATCCCACTGTCCCTGTGTTTACTGATCCCTCTGTCTCTGTGTTTACTGATCCCTCTGTCCCTGTGTTTACTGATCCCTCTGTCCCTGTGTTTACTGATCCCTCTGTCCCCGTGTTTACTGATCCCTCTGTCCCCGTGTTTACTGATCCCTCTGTCCCTGTGTTTACTGATCCCTCTGTCCCTGTGTTTACTGATCCCTCTGTCCCTGTGTTTACTGATCCCTCTGTCCCTGTGTTTACTGATCCCTCTGTCCCCGTGTTTACTGATCCCTCTGTCCCTGTGTTTACTGATCCCTCTGTCCCTGTGTTTACTGATCCCTCTGTCCCTGTGTTTACTGATCCCACTGTCCCTGTGTTTACTGATCCCTCTGTCCCTGTGTTTACTGATCCCTCTGTCCCTGTGTTTACTGATCCCTCTGTCCCCGTGTTTACTGATCCCTCTGTCCCCGTGTTTACTGATCCCTCTGTCCCCGTGTTTACTGATCCCTCTGTCCCCGTGTTTACTGATCCCTTTGTCTCTGTGTTTACTGATCCCACTGTCCCTGTGTTTACTGATCCCTCTGTCTCTGTGTTTACTGATCCCTCTGTCCCTGTGTTTACTGATCGCTCTGTCCCTGTGTTTACTGATCCCTCTGTCCCCGTGTTTACTGATCCCTCTGTCCCTGTGTTTACTGATCCCTCTGTCCCTGTGTTTACTGATCCCTCTGTCCCCGTGTTTACTGATCCCTCTGTCCCTGTGTTTACTGATCCCACTGTCTCTGTGTTTACTGATCCCACTGTCTCTGTGTTTACTGATCCCTCTGTCCCTGTGTTTACTGATCCCTCTGTCCCCGTGTTTACTGATCCCTCTGTCCCCGTGTTTACTGATCCCTCTGTCCCCGTGTTTACTGATCCCTCTGTCCCTGTGTTTACTGATCCCTCTGTCCCCGTGTTTACTGATCCCTCTGTCCCCGTGTTTACTGATCCCTCTGTCTCTGTGTTTACTGATCCCTCTGTCCCTGTGTTTACTGATCCCTCTGTCCCTGTGTTTACTGATCCCACTGTCCCTGTGTTTACTGATCCCTCTGTCCCTGTGTTTACTGATCCCTCTGTCTCTGTGTTTACTGATCCCACTGTCTCTGTGTTTACTGATCCCACTGTCTCTGTGTTTACTGATCCCTCTGTCCCTGTGTTTACTGATCCCTCTGTCCCCGTGTTTACTGATCCCACTGTCTCTGTGTTTACTGATCCCACTGTCTCTGTGTTTACTGATCCCTCTGTCCCTGTGTTTACTGATCCCTCTGTCCCCGTGTTTACTGATCCCTCTGTCCCTGTGTTTACTGATCCCACTGTCCCTATGTTTACTGATCCCTCTGTCCCCGTGTTTACTGATCCCTCTGTCTCTGTGTTTACTGATCCCACTGTCTCTGTGTTTACTGATCCCACCGTCCCTGTGTTTATTGATCCCTCTGTCCCTGTGTTTACTGATCCCTCTGTCCCTGTGTTTACTGATCCCTCTGTCCCTGTGTTTACTGATCCCTCTGTCCCCGTGTTTACTGATCCCTCTGTCCCTGTGTTTACTGATCCCTCTGTCCCTGTGTTTACTGATCCCTCTGTCCCCGTGTTTACTGATCCCTCTGTCCCTGTGTTTACTGATCCCTCTGTCCCTCTGTTTACTGATCCCTCTGTCCCCGTGTTTACTGATCCCTCTGTCCCTGTGTTTACTGATCCCTCTGTCCCCGTGTTTACTGATCCCTCTGTCCCCGTGTTTACTGATCCCTCTGTCCCTGTGTTTACTGATCCCTCTGTCCCTGTGTTTACTGATCCCTCTGTCCCTGTGTTTACTGATTCCTCTGTCCCTGTGTTTACTGATCCCTCTGTCTCTGTGTTTACTGATCCCTCTGTCCCTGTGTTTACTGATCCCTCTGTCCCTGTGTTTACTGATCCCTCTGTCTCTGTGTTTACTGATCCCTCTGTCCCTGTGTTTACTGATCCCTCTGTCCCTGTGTTTACTGATCCCTCTGTCCCTGTGTTTAGTGATCCCTCTGTCCCTGTGTTTACTGATCCCTCTGTCCCTGTGTTTACTGATCCCTCTGTCTCTGTGTTTAATGATCCCTCTGTCCCTGTGTTTACTGATCCCTCTGTCCCTGTGTTTACTGATCCCTCTGTCCCTGTGTTTACTGATCCCTCTGTCCCTGTGTTTACTGATCCCTCTGTCCCCGTGTTTACTGATCCCTCTGTCCCTGTGTTTACTGATCCCTCTGTCCCTGTGTTTACTGATCCCTCTGTCCCTGTGTTTACTGATCCCTCTGTCCCTGTGTTTACTGATCCCTCTGTCCCTGTGTTTACTGATCCCTCTGTCCCCGTGTTTACTGATCCCTCTGTCCCTGTGTTTACTGATCCCTCTGTCCCTGTGTTTACTGATCCCTCTGTCCCTGTGTTTACTGATCCCTCTGTCCCCGTGTTTACTGATCCCTCTGTCCCTGTGTTTACTGATCCTTCTGTCCCTGTGTTTACTGATCCCTCTGTCCCCGTGTTTACTGATCCCTCTGTCCCTGTGTTTACTGATCCCTCTGTCCCCGTGTTTACTGATCCCTCTGTCCCCGTGTTTACTGATCCCTCTGTCCCCGTGTTTACTGATCCCTCTGTCCCTGTGTTTACTGATCCCTCTGTCCCTGTGTTTACTGATCCCTCTGTCCCGGTGTTTACTGATCCCTCTGTCCCTGTGTTTACTGATCCCTCTGTCCCTGTGTTTTCTGATCCCTCTGTCTCTGTGTTTACTGATCCCTCTGTCCCTGTGTTTACTGATCCCTCTATCCCTGTGTTTACTGATCCCTCTGTCTCTGTGTTTACTGATCCCTCTGTCCCTGTGTTTACTGATCCCTCTGTCCCTGTGTTTACTGATCCCTCTGTCCCTGTGTTTACTGATCCCTCTGTCTCTGTGTTTACTGATCCCTCAGTCCCTGTGTTTACTGATCCCTCTGTCCCCGTGTTTACTGATCCCTCTGTCCCCGTGTTTACTGATCCCTCTGTCCCCGTGTTTACTGATCCCTCTGTCCCCGTGTTTACTGATCCCTCTGTCCCCGTGTTTACTGATCCCTCTGTCCCCGTGTTTACTGATCCCTCTGTCCCCGTGTTTACTGATCCCTCTGTCCCTGTGTTTACTGTTCCCTCTGTCCCTGTGTTTACTGATCCCTCTGTCCCTGTGTTTACTGATCCCTCTGTCCCTGTGTTTACTGATCCCTCTGTCCCTGTGTTTACTGATCCCTCTGTCTCTGTGTTTACTGATCCCTCTGTCCCTGTGTTTACTGATCCCTCTGTCCCCATGTTTACTGATCCCTCTGTCTCTGTGTTTACTGATCCCTCTGTCCCTGTGTTTACTGATCCCTCTGTCCCCATGTTTACTGATCCCTCTGTCCCTGTGTTTACTGATCCCTCTGTCCCGGTGTTTACTGATCCCTCTGTCTCTGTGTTTACTGATCCCACTGTCCCTGTGTTTACTGATCCCTCTGTCCCCGTGTTTACTGATCCCTCTGTCCCCGTGTTTACTGATCCCTCTGTCCCTGCGTTTACTGATCCCTCTGTCTCTGTGTTTACTGATCCCTCTGTCCCCGTATTTACTGATCCCTCTGTCCCTGTGTTTACTGATCCCTCTGTCCCTGTGTTTACTGATCCCTCTGTCCCTGTGTTTACTGATCCCTCTGTCTCTGTGTTTACTGATCCCTCTGTCCCTGTGTTTACTGATCCCTGTGTCCCTGTGTTTACTGATCCCTCTGTCCCTGTGTTTACTGATCCCTCAGTCCCCGTGTTTACTGATCCCTCTGTCTCTGTGTTTACTGATCCCTCTGTCCCTGTGTTTACTGATCCCTCTGTCCCTGTGTTTACTGATCCCTCTGTCCCTGTGTTTACTGATCCCTCAGTCCCCGTGTTTACTGATCCCTCTGTCCCTGTGTTTACTGATTCCTCTGTCCCGGTGTTTACTGATCCCTCAGTCCCCGTGTTTACTGTTCCCTCTGTCCCTGTGTTTACTGATCCCTCTGTCTCTGTGTTTACTGATCCCTCTGTCCCCGTGTTTACTGATCCCTCTGTCTCTGTGTTTACTGATCCCTCTGTCTCTGTGTTTACTGATCCCTCTGTCTCTGTGTTTACTGATCCCTCTGTCTCTGTGTTTACTGATCCCTCTGTCCCCGTGTTTACTGATCCCTCTGTCTCTGTGTTTACTGATCCCTCTGTCTCTGTGTTTACTGATCCCTCTGTCCCCATGTTTACTGATCCCTCTGTCCCTGTGTTTACTGATCCCTCTGTCTCTGTGTTTACTGATCCCTCTGTCTCTGTGTTTACTGATCCCTCAGTCCCCGTGTTTACTGATCCCTCTGTCCCTGTGTTTACTGATCCCTCTGTCCCTGTGTTTACTGATCCCTCTGTCTCTGTGTTAACTGATCCCTCTGTCCCCGTGTTTACTGATCCCTCTGTCCCTGTGTTTACTGATCCCTCTGTCTCTGTGTTTACTGATCCCTCTGTCTCTGTGTTTACTGATCCCTCTGTCTCTGTGTTTACTGATCCCTCTGTCCCTGTGTTTACTGATCCCTGTGTCCCTGTGTTTACTGATCCCTCTGTCCCTGTGTTTACTGATCCCTCTGTCCCTGTGTTTACTGATCCCTCTGTCCCTGTGTTTACTGATCCCTCTGTCCCTGTGTTTACTGATCCCTCTGTCCCTGTGTTTACTGATCCCTCTGTCCCTGTGTTTACTGATCCCTCTGTCTCTGTGTTTACTGATCCCTCTGTCCCCGTGTTTACTGATCCCTCTGTCCCTGTGTTTACTGATCCCTCTGTCTCTGTGTTTACTGATCCCTCTGTCCCCGTGTTTACTGATCCCTCTGTCCCTGTGTTTACTGATCCCTCTGTCCCTGTGTTTACTGATCCCTCTGTCCCCGTGTTTACTGATCCCTCTGTCCCTGTGTTTACTGATCCCTCTGTCTCTGTGTTTACTGATCCCTCTGTCCCCGTGTTTACTGATCCCTCTGTCTCTGTGTTTACTGATCCCTCTGTCTCTGTGTTTACTGATCCCTCTGTCCCCGTGTTTACTGATCCCTCTGTCCCCGTGTTTACTGATCCCTCTCTCTCTGTGTTTACTGATCCCTCAGTCCCCGTGTTTACTGATCCCTCTGTCCCCGTGTTTACTGATCCCTCTCTCTCTGTGTTTACTGATCCCTCTGTCTCTGTGTTTACTGATCCCTCAGTCCCCGTGTTTACTGATCCCTCTGTCCCCGTGTTTACTGATCCCTCTGTCTCTGTGTTTACTGATCCCTCTGTCCCCGTGTTTACTGATCCCTCTGTCCCCGTGTTTACTGATCCCTCTGTCTCTGTGTTTACTGATCCCTCTGTCCCCGTGTTTACTGATCCCTCTGTCTCTGTGTTTACTGATCCCTCTGTCCCCGTGTTTACTGATCCCTCTGTCTCTGTGTTTACTGATCCCTCTGTCTCTGTGTTTACTGATCCCTCTGTCCCTGTGTTTACTGATCCCTCTGTCTCTGTGTTTACTGATCCCTCTGTCTCTGTGTTTACTGATCCCTCTGTCCCCGTGTTTACTGATCCCTCTGTCCCCGTGTTTACTGATCCCTCTGTCTCTGTGTTTACTGATCCCTCAGTCCCCGTGTTTACTGATCCCTCTGTCCCTGTGTTTACTGATCCCTCTGTCTCTGTGTTTACTGATCCCTCTGTCCCCGTGTTTACTGATCCCTCTGTCTCTGTGTTTACTGATCCCTCTGTCCCTGTGTTTACTGATCCCTCTGTCCCGTGTTTACTGATCCCTCTGTCCCTGTGTTTACTGATCCCTCTGTCTCTGTGTTTACTGATCCCTCTGTCCCTGTGTTTACTGATCCCTCTGTCCCTGTGTTTACTGATCCCTCTGTCTCTGTGTTTACTGATCCCTCTGTCCCCGTGTTTACTGATCCCTCTGTCCCTGTGTTTACTGATCCCTCTGTCCCTGTGTTTACTGATCCCTCTGTCCCTGTGTTTACTGATCCCTCTGTCCCTGTGTTTACTGATCCCTCTGTCTCTGTGTTTACTGATCCCTCTGTCCCTGTGTTTACTGATCCCTCTGTCCCTGTGTTTACTGATCCCTCTGTCTCTGTGTTTACTGATCCCTCTGTCCCCGTGTTTACTGATCCCTCTGTCCCCGTGTTTACTGATCCCTCTGTCCCTGTGTTTACTGATCCCTCTGTCCCTGTGTTTACTGATCCCTCTGTCCCTGTGTTTACTGATCCCTCTGTCTCTGTGTTTACTGATCCCTCTGTCCCTGTGTTTACTGATCCCTCTGTCCCTGTGTTTACTGATCCCTCTGTCCCTGTGTTTACTGATCCCTCTGTCCCTGTGTTTACTGATCCCTCTGTCCCTGTGTTTACTGATCCCTCTGTCCCTGTGTTTACTGATCCCTCTGTCCCTGTGTTTACTGATCCCTCTGTCCCTGTGTTTACTGATCCCTCTGTCCCTGTGTTTACTGATCCCTCTGTCCCTGTGTTTACTGATCCCTCTGTCTCTGTGTTTACTGATCCCTCTGTCACTGTGTTTACTGATCCCTCTGTCCCTGTGTTTACTGATCCCTCTGTCCCTGTGTTTACTGATCCCTCTGTCTCTGTGTTTACTGATCCCTCTGTCCCTGTGTTTACTGATCCCTCTGTCCCTGTGTTTACTGATCCCTCTGTCCCTGGGTTTACTGATCCCTCTGTCCCTGTGTTTACTGATCCCTCTGTCCCTGTGTTTACTGATCCCTCTGTCCCTGTGTTTACTGATCCCTCTGTCCCTGTGTTTACTGATCCCTCTGTCCCTGTGTTTACTGATCCCTCTGTCCCTGTGTTTACTGATCCCTCTGTCCCTGTGTTTACTGATCCCTCTGTCCCCGTGTTTACTGATCCCTCTGTCCCCGTGTTTACTGATCCCTCTGTCCCCGTGTTTACTGATCCCTCTGTCCCCGTGTTTACTGATCCCTCTGTCCCCGTGTTTACTGATCCCTCTGTCCCCGTGTTTACTGATCCCTCTGTCCCCGTGTTTACTGATCCCTCTGTCTCTGTGTTTACTGATCCCTCTGTCTCTGTGTTTACTGATCCCTCTGTCTCTGTGTTTACTGATCCCTCTGTCCCTGTGTTTACTGATCCCTGTGTCCCTGTGTTTACTGATCCCTCTGTCCCTGTGTTTACTGATCCCTCTGTCCCTGTGTTTACTGATCCCTCTGTCTCTGTGTTTACTGATCCCTCTGTCCCTGTGTTTACTGATCCCTCTGTCCCTGTGTTTACTGATCCCTCTGTCCCCGTGTTTACTGATCCCTCTGTCCCTGTGTTTACTGATCCCTCTGTCCCTGTATTTACTGATCCCTCCGTCCCTGTGTTTACTGATCCCTCTGTCCCCGTGTTTACTGATCCCTCTGTCCCTGTGTTTACTGATCCCTCTGTCCCTGTGTTTACTGATCCCTCTGTCCCTGTGTTTACTGATCCCTCTGTCCCCGTGTTTACTGATCCCTCTGTCCCTGTGTTTACTGATCCCTCTGTCCCTGTGTTTACTGATCCCTCTGTCCCCGTGTTTACTGATCCCTCTGTCCCTGTGTTTACTGATCCCTCTGTCCCTGTGTTCTGGCAGCCCATCCCTTTTAAAATGTATAGAGTGAGAGAGGAGATATAAAGGGAATGGTAAAATGCTAAACGGATGCAGGAATAGACACCGGTGCTGAAAATACATAAGCAAAGAGCAGCACAGGAACAGGCCTCCGAGCCTCCAAGCCTGGGACAATCGCGATGCCCTAAATAAACCAAAAAAAACCTTCTCTCCTTAGTCCATATCTCTCCATTCTCTCCCTATTCATGTATCCATCCAGATGGCACCGTGGTTAACACTGCAGCCTCACAGAGCCATGTACCTGGGTTTGATTCCCAGTTTGGGTCACTGTCTGTGCGGAGTTTGTACATTCTCCCCATGTCTGCATGGGTTTTCTCCGGGTGCTCCAGTTTCTTCCTACAGTCCAAAGATATGCAGGTTAGGTTGATTGGCCATGCGAAATTGCCCCTTAGTGTCAGTGGCACTAACTAGGGTAAATGTGGTTACCGAGATAGAGCCTGGGTGGGATTGTTGTCGGTGCTGACTCGATGGGCCGAATGACCTCCTTCTGCACTGTCGGGATTTTATGATTCAGATGCCTCTTATATGTTGTTAATGTGTCTGCTTCCACCACCTCCTCTGGCAACACTTTGCAGGCACCCACCACAAATCCTTCAAGGTGTCAGGAAACTTGAGAAGATTATTAAAAAGCCAGAATGGAGGTTTGACTTTATTAATCACAGAACAGAAGACAAAAGCAATGAAATTATGTTGAAACCTTGCAGAATCTGGTTAGGCTGGAGTATGGTGTCTAATTCTGGGCTTCATCCTTGAAGAGTGTGCAGAGGAAATTTAGCAGCAAGTTAACAGGGATCAGGAAACTCTGGATATACCAGAGTCTTAGAGCAGAGAAAGTTAAGAGGTGATTTAACAGAGATGTTTAAAACCAGGAAGAGATTTGATAGAGTGAATAAGGAGAAACTGTTTCCTACAAACAAGTGAATGAGGAGCAAGAGTTGGCCATTCAGTTCTCATGCCTGCTCTGTCATTTAATAAGATCACGGCTCATCCAACCTGCATTGTCTACCATCGAAAACTTCTCACCCCCTTGCTTACCAAGAATCTCCCCACATCTCTGAACCATAGAATCCCTGCAGTGCAGAAGACCATCACTCCACCCAGCAAGTCTGAACTGACTCTCTGAAAGAGTAACTTACTGAATTGCTACCCTATCCCTGTAACCCCACACATTCACCATGGCTTAAAAATATTCAAAGATTTTGCTTCCATCACATTTACAGGAAGAGAGTGCCAAAGACTCCCCACCCTCTGAATGAGAAATCTTTGTCTCATCTCCATTTTAAATGGGCAACCTCTTATTCTTAAACAGTGACCCTACCCAACATTCACCCTGTCAATTACCCCTCAGGATCTAACATGTTTCAATCAGGTTACCTCTTATTCTAAACTCTAAAGGAACAAGCCTAGACTGTCTAACCTTTCCTCATAAGACAATCCTCCCATTCCAAGTATTTATTCTGGTAGAGTCCGTAACCAGAGAATATAGATTTCTGGCAATTGCCAAAAGTAGCAGAGGCAGCACGTGAAGCAAACATTCTACTCACTCAGGTTGATACGTTCTGAATGGTGTTGAAAGCAGTTTCAGTAATAACTTTTAAAAAAGATTTGGGCAAATATTGAAACGCAAACTTTTATAGGGCTGTGGGAATAGAATGGGAGATTGAGATTAATTGGACCACTCTTTCAAAGGATCAGCAATGGCTGAGTGGCCTTTTTAAGTGCTGCAAGATTGTATGAATCGTGAAGTAGAGATAATCCTTAGTCTGTGTTTCTTATTATGGATTGACTCAGTAACGTGGTTCTCTGATCCTCTGCTACCTGAGGATCATCAGACCTCAGGCGAGGGACAAGGTGGGGCCCTTCATGAATAACCTCAGCCGGTGCTGTTGGTGTTGCTCTGTGTCACTAACCAGCTGTCCAGCCAACTGAGCTAAACTGACACACTGCTATGATGCATTTTCATTTATTAAAAATGTCTATGAAACTTGAATTGTTGTAAAAATTTCATTATGTCTTTCAGGGAAGGAAACCAATAATCTTGAGCCTCCAATTTCACACCAGTGAACCTGGCAGGAATACCAGGGTTGTGAATGAGTTGTTCCCTTTTAGCCGCTGTTGCTGTTTACTTATGTGAGCTACGAGTGAGGGATGTGAGGCAGACGGAATGCTTTGCAAATGAAGAATCTGTTTTACGTTTGCAGCACAGCCTTATTGGAGCTGCCATGTCTCGCGTTGCTGAGGAAAGCTCTGAGATACATCACACCAGCACTGAATTCAAACCAAGCTGGTCAAAATGTACAAAACTGTACTGATTTTTCACAGCCTATCAACCCGCACCTATCAGCACACGCTCCTGCAATAGGGATGAATCCATAGCTTTTTACCATTGTGAAACTCCATCCCATCTCAGCACTGTGCCAGTTGGCATGTAGGACAAGCTCCGACTCCTGTGTATGAGCTGACAGTTCTCAGCTTACAAGCCAGAAAGTGTGAGGGATCCAGAAATACAATGAGGAGGTGTTAACCCATTCACAGGCAGGGAGCATTCCTGTTACACCTCACACAGTAGCAGCAACTGAGATGTCCAGGCTACATAGCAATCTTCTGATCACTTCTCATTTGGCTAATAGCAATTTACATAATTATACCTAGATACTCAACAAATAGTTTTAATTGATATGAGTCTCATAACCGTGCCAAAAATCTGAAGCCAATTGTTCAGAGGTACAAAGGGCTTCATCCATTCACTCCATTCATCTGCTGGGTCTGAAACTGGAATTAAACTGGAATTAATGGACTCTGGTGAAAGTAATGACATTGAAAATTAAAGATTGGCAGCTTCAAGGAGGGGGTCAGGGTGGAGGCAGTGAGGTGGAGGGGGGTCAGGGTGGAGGGGGTAGCGGGGTAGAGGGTTGGGGTGGAGGGGGGTCGGGGTGGAGGGGGGTCGGGGTGGAGGGGTCAGGGGGGAGGATGGAGGGAGTTGGGGTGGAGGGGACTGGGGCGGAGAGGGTCAAGGCGAAAGGACAGGGTTGGGGTGGAGGGGTCAGGGTGAAAGGGTCGGGGCGGAGGGGGGGGGTCAGGGCGGAGGGGGGGTCGGGGCGGAGGGGGGGGGGTCGGGGCGGAGGGGGGATCGGGGCGGAGGGGGGTCGGGGTGGGGGGGGGGTGTGGAGGTCGGGGGGGGGTGTGGAGGTCGGGGGGGGGGTGTGGAGGTCGGGGTGGGGGGGTGTGGAGGTCGGGGTGGGGGGGGTGTGGAGGTCGGGGTGGGGGGTTGTGGAGGTCGGGGTGGGGGGGGGGTGGAGGTCGGGGTGGGGGGGGGGTGGAGGTCGGGGTGGGGGGGGTGTGGAGGTCGGGGTGGGGGGGTTGTGGAGGTCGGGGTGGGGGGGGTGTGGAGGTCGGGGTGGGAGGGGTGTGGAGGTCGGGGTGTGGAGGTCGGGGTGGGGGGGGGTGTGGAGGTCGGGGTGGGGGGGGGTGTGGAGGTCGGGGTGGGGGGGTGTGGAGGTCGGGGTGGGGGGGTGTGGAGGTCGGGGTGGGGGGGGTGTGGAGGTCGGGGTGGGGGGGGTGTGGAGGTCGGGTGGGGGGGGGTGTGGAGGTCGGGGGTGGGGGGGGTGTGGAGGTCGGGGTGGGGGGGGTGTGGAGGTCGGGGTGGGGGGGGGTGTGGAGGTCGGGGTGGGGGGGGTGTGGAGGTCGGGGTGGGGGGGGTGTGGAGGTCGGGGTGGGGGGGGTGTGGAGGTCGGGGTGGGGGATGTGGAGGTCGGGGTGGGGGGGTGTGGAGGTCGGGGTGGGGGGGGTGGGGGGGGTGGGGGGGTGTGGAGGTCGGGGTGGGGGGGGTGTGGAGGTCGGGGTGGGGGGGGTGTGGAGGTCGGGGTGGGGGGGGGGTGTGGAGGTCGGGGTGGGGGGGGTGTGGAGGTCGGGGTGGGGGGGGTGTGGGGGTGGGGGGGGTGGGGGGGTGTGGAGGTCGGGGTGGGGGGGTGTGGGGGTGTGGGGATGGGGGGTGTGGAGGTCGGGGTGGGGGGGGTGTGGGGGTGGGGGGGATGGGGGGGTGTGGAGGTCGGGGTGGGGGGGGTGTGGGGGTGGGGGGATGGGGGGGGTGGAGGTCGGGGTGGGGGGGTGTGGGGGTGGGGGGGGTGGGGGGGGTGTGGAATCTGCATCCCTTTACTGGGTGAGTGGAAGGATTGGGAGAGAGAGTGAGGAGGGGCCTGGAATCATTGGAATGGGGGGAACAACAGAGCAAATCCGACAGATTCCTCTCATATTTCCCTGATCCATTACTGAAACCATACTTTGATTGATGTAAAACTCCGAAAGCAACCAGGCCCCACGGTCCAATCCTAACTCCAAATCCATCCCCTGTTCCTATTCTGCAAACTCATTGTCTGTTACTCATCCCCAAAGGCCACTAATTAAAACCAGATCCAATTAAACGGCAGGTGAAAATCTGCCACTTCCGTTTCTTTCCCTGCCTCAGCTGTGAGAGTTTAGACCTGACTCGGAGCCAAACTTCCTTCTCCAATCTGCTGCTCCAAACAATCTGGGTTTCGTTATTAAATTTCATCAGCTGTGTCCCTCTCCTTTACAATCTGAGCATCTCAGACACAGCACAAGAATCAGTTTAGTAACTCTCCCAAATGGAGAAATCCAGATCTTTGAAACCTCATGAGGTGAAAGCTGGTATCTGAACACTGAGTCCTGGACAGAGAAAGCAATGGCAGAATTCATGTCAGGTTCAGGTCAAGGTGAGAGACTGAAGGATTTGCTCTTTGACTCAGTTTTACAGCAAAGGAACAGGCCCTTCAGCCCACTCTGAATCATCTGCTATCAAACACCTAATCTATTCTAATCACATCTCCCAATACTTGATCCATAGCCTTGTGTGCTCACGTGCTCACTGTGTCTCCGAAATGTTGACTTCTACCAGTCTCTTAGGCAAAGAGTTCCAGTCTCCCACCAACCTCTGGGTGAAAAATCTTTTCCTCCAAAGCTCTTGAAGTCTCCGCCTCTTTCCTTAAATCTATGCCCTCTGGTTATTGACCCCTCCACTAAGACAAATGGTTTCTTCCTATTTACCCTATCTCCCTCATAATTTTGTACACCTCAGTCAGGTCCCCCTCAGCCTTCTCTGCTCTAAGGAAAAAAAATCCCAACCTCTCATCATAGCTGAAACGCTCCAGGCAGCATTCTGATGAATCTCCTCTGCACCCTCTCTAGTGCAATCACATCCTTCCTCAGTGTGGTGACGGGAACTGCACACAGTGCTCTAGCTGTGGCTTACTGATCGTTTTATACAGTTCCATTGTAACCTTCCTACTCTTATATTCTTTGTCTTGGCTAATAATGGCAAGTATCCCATATGTCTTTTAACCACCTTATCTACCTGTCCCGCTGCCTTTAGGAGTCTTTGGACAGACACTCTGAGGTTCCCCTGTACTTCCTATTGTCCTATTGTGTATTCCCTTGCCTATTTAGCCCTCCAGAATGCATCACCTCACACTTTTAAGGGTTAAATTCCATTTCTCACTGTCTGACCAGCTGGTCTATACCACTCTGTAATCTTAGGCTTTCCTCCTCACTATTTACCACACCACCAATTTTTGTATCATTAGCAAACTTACTGATTCTATTTCTCACTTTCACATCCAGATGGACACACAAACAGCACGGGAGCCAGCACCGATCCCTGGGGAATACCACTGCACACGGGCTTCGAGTCAAAAAAACAACCTTTGACCCTTACCCTCTGCCCTCCTGCCACTAAACTGGACAGTCAGAAGCTTTTTCCCAGGGTGGAAGAGTCAATTACTTCCACCGGGGACACAGGTTTAAAGGAGATATACGAGACAAGTTTTTTTACACAGAGGGTGGTGGGTGCCTGGAACTCACTGCCGGGGGAGGCAGTGGAAATAGATACACTAGTGACTTTTAAGGGGGTCTTAACAAATCCATGAATAGGATGGGAATAGAGGGTTATGGTCCCCGGAAGGGTAGGAGTTTTAGTTCAGTCTGGCACCGTGGTCAGTGCAGGCTCGGAGGGGCCGAAGGGCCTGTTCCTATGCTGGAATTTTCTTTGTTGTTTGTTCTGAACCATTTTTGGATCCAATTTGCCAGATTGCCCTGGATCCCATGCCCTTACCTTCTTAATCATTCTCTCCTGTGGAACCTTGTCTTACTGAACTCTGTGTAGACTACATCAACTCTATTGCCCTCATCTACACACCTAGTCACCTTCCTGAAAAATTCAATACCAGCCACCCTGGGAGGGTGGGAGTGCATTAGAGTCTGAGAGAATGGGATCATTCAACACAGAGACTCAGAATGGGATCATTCAACACAGAGACTCAGAATGGGATCATTCAACACAGAGACTCAGAATGGGATCATTCAACACAGAGACTCAGAATGGGATCATTCAACACAGAGACTCAGATTGGGATCATTCAACATAGAGACTCAGATTGGGATCATTCAACATAGAGACTCAGAGTGGGATCATTCAACACAGAGACTCAGAATGGGATCATTCAACACAGAGACTCAGAATGGGATCATTCAACACAGAGACTCAGAATGGGATCATTCAACACAGAGACTCAGAATGGGATCATTCAACACAGAGACTCAGATTGGGATCATTCAACACAGAGACTCAGATTGGGATCATTCAACATAGAGACTCAGAATGGGATCATTCAACACAGAGACTCAGAATGGGATCATTCAACATAGAGACTCAGATTGGGATCATTCAACATAGAGACTCAGATTGGGATCATTCAACACAGAGACTCAGATTGGGATCATTCAACACAGAGACTCAGAATGGGATCATTCAACACAGAGACTCAGAGTGGGATCATTCAACACAGAGACTCAGATTGGGATCATTCAACATAGAGACTCAGATTGGGATCATTCAACACAGAGACTCAGAATGACCAAAACAGGTTCTGCAACTGGCCCAGGAACCAATCAGGCAAGAATCAAACTAAATGATGAGGAGCGTTGGTGGTGTTGGCTTGGGGGGTATCCATGGAGACAGGGTGATGAAAATAAGGGAGAGGGAGAGGGAGGAGAGTGAAGAGTGAGGAGGAGGGGAGTGGGACACCAGATATGGGGAGAGGCAGAAAGAGAGGGGGAGGTAGGGCAGGAGAAGTGGTGGAGGTGAAGGAAGAGGAGAGGTTGCTCCTTCCAACTCCTTAATAAATCTCACAAATTGTTTCTTGTGCAATCTCCAAACTCTTTAATAAACTGAGGAATTTGGATGTGAAATGGTGCTGTTAATATTGAAATAAGGTCAATGATCACATAGCACCCAGCAGTCACTAAGACCAAACAGTTTAGCAGTTGCTTTGGACAAATCATTAACTGCCCAGTGCATGATTTTCAATAAATAAATCTTCTCCCCCCACCAAACAGGGACCTGGATCTCACCAGACTATTTCCCCATTTCTTCCTGACTCAAGCGTGACGGAAATCTGAGAACAAAAAGGTGTTCTGAGTAAAACTGACCATGAAGCTGTGATAGAAATGTAACTGGTTCATTTACTGCCCTGGGGAAAGAGGGAGTTGACTTCCTGACCCCGTCTAACCGACATGTTACCCCATGACATTGGCTGCTCTCTGCTATTGGCTCAGGAAGATTCTCTCCATCAAATCAGTTCCCAACAATTCATCAACAAGGAGGAAATGAGACATCACAACAAAACATGGGCGAACAATCCCTACATTGCCAACAATGTTCACATGCCAAGACTGAGTTGAGAGAGATACTGACAGTGGCTGGGGATGATCACAAGATGGGATCTTTTGTGTTCAATAAAATGTTCCTGTCTCCGTCCCCACACATCCTCTTTTTCTCACATTATATCTCAGAAAAGAGCGTAATGTCCATCCACTGGCCCCTATACTCCAGGGAGGGGGATTTTTATGCCAGGGTATTGGCCACAATCAGCCACAGCCGAAGTTTCTCTTCCAACTCATCACCTTGTCCCTGTGAACCGAGAGTTAAAATCCAGACTTCAATCTGCCCCCCCCCCTCACTCTGTGTCAGAATTAAATAAACCTCTTAACTCCACCCTCACTCTCCAAGTGATAATCTTCAGTCAGTGTCTCTCCTTAATAATTTACTACCAAATGGTTATTATTCTTCCCAAACACACTGGGTTTCACACATCCCGGAGGATGCTCAGTCTTTTCAGGAAGATTTCAAACCAATAGAAATCTCCAGGAAAGATCTCATTCCCACTGGATACAGCCAACACTGCCCTCTGCTGTTTACACACTGCCAGACCCTCACCCCCCCCTGACCCACACACACTGCCAGACCCTCACCCCCCTGACCCACACACACTGCCAGACCCTCACCCCCCCTGACCCACACACACAGCCAGACCCTCACCCCCCCTGACCCACAGACACAGCCAGACCCTCACCCCCCTGACCCACACACACTGCCAGACCCTCACCCCCCCTGACCCACACACACAGCCAGACCCTCACCCCCCCTGACCCACACACACTGCCAGACCCTCACCCCCCCTGACCCATACACACAGCCAGACCCTCACCCCCCCTGACCCACAGACACAGCCAGACCCTCACCCCCCTGTCCCACACACACTGCCAGACCCTCACCCCCCCCTGTCCCACACACACAGCCAGACCCTCACCCCCCCTGACCCACACACACTGCCAGACCCTCACCCCCCCTGACCCATACACACAGCCAGACCCTCACCCCCCCTGACCCACAGACACAGCCAGACCCTCACCCCCCTGTCCCACACACACTGCCAGACCCTCACCCCCCCTGTCCCACAGACACTGCCAGACCCTCACCCCCCCGACCCACACACACAGCCAGACCCTCACCCCCCCTGACCCACACACACAGCCAGACCCTCACCCCCCTGACCCACACACAGCCAGACCCTCACCCCCCTGACCCACACACACTGACAGACCCTCACCCCCCTGTCCCACACACACTGCCAGACCCTCACCCCCCTGACCCACACACACTGACAGACCCTCACCCCCCCTGACCCACACACACTGCTAGACCCTCACCCCCGTCCCACACACACTGCCAGACCCTCACCCCCCTGACCCACACACACTGCCAGACCCTCACCCCCCTGTCCCACACACAGTGTCAATACCTCGCCATGTCACTGATCTCTGGGTCTGGGTCTGGGTCGGTTTCACACTTCAGCTTAGTGTCGTTATACAATCTGTTCCACCCACTGCTCACTGCCACCTCTCTCCAAGTCTCAGGCTGGGCAACCTCGTCTCAAATGAAAAGCAAAACTATCTTGTAACTTTACACTAAGTTTAACAGCACCTGCCCAGAAGACATTACAATTTAGATAAGAGCACTTGAACAAAATCATTGAACTTCTAAATCCCACACCTCATTCTTTCCATTTTGCAGTAATGGTTATAATACCAGATTAGAATCAGAGAATCCCACACATTCAGAAGAAGGCCATTCTGCCCATCAGATCTTCACCAAGCTCCGGACAGCATTTTGAACCTGCTCCACCTCTTTGTGTCGCTATTTTATATGGTGATGGGATATAAAATTACCAGGTTTGGTGTCTAATTCATTTGCAGCAAACTGCCATTCGTCTGCTGTCCCCCCCTCCCCGCTGACCACCATTCAGTCACCTCACCCTGACGCCCCTCCCCTATGGGATGCCCCTCAAGCCGCTGTCACTGGGACACAGAGACAAAAGTTCACAACAGTCAATAAAACCAAGTCCTTGTGGTGAGACTGGGAGGCCGGTGTCCCCTTCCCCCCTGCCCACCACCCCCCCCACTCTCTCAGCATGGGGCCCCCCTCCCACTCTCTCACCATAAAGCTCCCCCCTCACCATAGTTCCCCCCCAACTCTCTCACAATGGAGCCCCCCCACTCTCTCACCGCGTTCCCCCCCCCACTCCCTCACTGTGTTCCCCCCCCACTCTCTCACCGCGTTACCCCCCCCACTCTCACCGTGTCCCCCCCCCACTCTCTCACCGCATTCCCCCCCCCACTCTCACCGTGTCCCCCCCCCACTCTCACCGTGTCCCCCCCCCCACTCTCTCACCGCGTTCCCCCCCCACTCTCTCACCGCGTTCCCCCCCCACTCTCTCACCGTGTTCCCCCCCCACTCTCTCACCGCGTTCCCCCCCCCACTCTCTAACCGTGTCCCCCCCCCCACTCTCTCACCGTGTCCCCCCCCCACTCTCTCACCGTGTCCCCCCCCCACTCTCTCACCGTGTCCCCCCCCACTCTCTCACCGTGTCCCCCCCACTCTCTCACCTGTCCCCCCCCCACTCTCACCTGTCCCCCCCCCCACTCTCTCACCGTGTTCTCCCCCCACTTTCTCACCGTGTTCCCCCCCCACTCTCTCACCGCGTTCCCCCCCCCACTCTCTCACCGCGTTCCCCCCCCACTCTCTCACCGTGTCCCCCCCCACTCTCTCACCGTGTCCCCCCCCACTCTCTCACCGCGTTCCCCCCCCCCACTCTCTCACCGTGTCCCCCCCCCACTCTCTCACCGTGTCCCCCCCCCACTCTCTCACCGTGTCCCCCCCCCCACTCTCTCACCGTGTCCCCCCCCCCCCACTCTCTCACCGTGTCCCCCCCCCACTCTCTCACCGTGTCCCCCCCCCACTCTCTCACCGCGTTCCCCCCCCCCACTCTCTCACCGCGTCCCCCCCCCACTCTCTCACCGTGTCCCGTCCCCCCCCACTCTCTCACCGTGTCCCCCCCCACTCTCTCACCGTGTCCCCCCCCACTCTCTCACCGTGTCCCCCCCCACTCTCTCACCGTGTCCCCCCCCACTCTCTCACCGTGTCCCCCCCCACTCTCTCACCGTGTCCCGTCCCCCCCCACTCACGTGCTCAACTGTGTACTCTCTCACCGTGTTCCCCCCCCACTCTCTCACGTGTCCCCCCCCACTCTCTCACCGTGTCCCCCTCCCCACTCTCTCACCGTGTCCCCCCCCCCACTCTCTCACCGTGTCCCCCCCCACTCTCCTCACCGGGTGGTCCCCCCCCCCCCCACTCTCTCACCGTGTCCCGTCCCCCCCCACTCTCTCACCGTGTCCCCCCCCACTCTCTCACCGTCCACCGTCCCGCCACCCCCCACTCTATCACCGTGTCCCCCCCCCCCACTCTCTCACCGTGTCCCCCCCCACTCTCTCACCGTGTCCCCCCCACTCTCTCACCGTGTCCCCCCCCCACTCTCTACCGTGTCCCCCCCCCCACTCTCTCCACCGTGTCCCCCCCCCCCCCTCCCCCCCCACTCTCTCACCGTGTCCCCCCCCCACTCTCTCATCGTGTTCCCCCCCCCACTCTCTCACCGTGTTCCCCCCCCACTCCCGTCTCACACCGTGTCCCCCCCCACTCTCTTCACCGTGTCCCCCCCCCCACTCTCTCACCGTGTCCCCCCCCCACTCTCTCACCGTGTCCCCCCCCCACTCTCTCACCGTGTCCCCCCCCACTCTCTCACCGTGTCCCCCCCCCACTCTCTCACCGTGTTCCCCCCCCACTCTCTCACCGTGTCCCCCCCCCACTCTCTCACCGGTGTCCCCCCCCCACTCGTCCCTCTCACCGTGTCCCCCCCCCCACTCTCTCACCGTGTCCCCACACCCCCCCCCACTCTCTCACCGTGTCCCGTCCCCCCCCACTCTCTCACCGTGTCCCCCCCCACTCTCATCACCGTGTCCCCCCCCCCCACTCTCTCACCGTGTTCCCCCCCCCACTCTCTCACCGTGTCCCCCCCCCCCACTCTCTCACCGTGTCCTCCCCCCCACTCTCTCACCCGTGTCCCCTCCCCCCCCCCCACTCTCTTCACCGTGTCCCGTCCCCCCCCACTCTCTCACCGTGTCCCGTCCCCCCCACTCTCTCACCGTGTCCCCCCCCCACCTCTCTCACCGTTGTCCCCCCCCCCATTTCTCTCACCGTGTCCCCCCCCCCACTCTCTCACCGTGTCCCCCCCCCACTCTCTCACCGTGTCCCCCCCCCACTCTCTCACCGTGTCCCCCCCCACTCTCTCACCGTGTCCCCCCCCACTCTCTCACCGTGTCCCCTCCCCCCCACGCTCTCACCGTGTCCCGTCCCCCCCCACTCTCTCACCGTGTCCCCCCCCCCACTCTCTCACCGTGTCCCCCCCCCCACTCTCTCACCGTGTTCCCCCCCCCACTCTCTCACCGTGTCCCCCCCCACTCTCTCACCGTGTCCCCCCCCCCCCACTCTCTCACCGTGTCCCGTCCCCCCCCACTCTCTCACCGTGTCCCCCCCCACTCTCTCACCGTGTCCCCCCCCCACTCTCTCACCGTGTCCCCCCCCCCCACTCTCTCACACCGTGTTCCCCCCCCAACTCTCTCACCGTGTCCCCCCCCACTCTCTCACCGTGTCCCCCCCCCCACTCTCTCACCGGTGTCCCCCCCCCACTCTCTCACCGTGTCCCCCCCCCCACTCTCTTCACCCGTTGTCCCCCCCCACTCTCTCACCGTGTCCCCCCCCCCCCACTCTCTCACCGTGTCCCCCCCCCACTCTCTCACCGTGTCCCCCCCCCCCCCCACTCTCCTCACCGTGTCCCCCCCCACTCTCTCACCGTTGTCCCCCCCCACTCTCTCACCGTGTCCCCCCCCCCCCACTCTCTCACCGTGTCCCCCCCCACTCTCTCACCGTGTCCCCCCCCCCCCCCACTCTCTCACCGTGTCCCCCCCCCCCCCACTCTCTCACCGTGTCCCCCCCCCCACTCTCTCACCGTGTCCCCCCCCCACTCTCTCACCGTGTCCCCCCCCCCCCCCACTCTCTCACCGTGTCCCCCCCCCCACTCTCTCACCGTGTCCCCCCCCCACTCTCTCACCGTGTCCCCCCCCCCACTCTCTCACCGTGTCCCCCCCCCACTCTCTCACCGTGTCCCGTCCCCCCCCCACTCTCTCACCGTGTCCCGTCCCCCCCCACTCTCTCACCGTGTCCCCCCCCCCACTCTCTCACCGTGTCCCCCCCCCACTCTCTCACCGTGTCCCCCCCCACTCTCTCACCGTGTCCCGTCCCCCCCCACTCTCTCACCGTGTCCCCCCCCCCCCACTCTCTCACCGTGTCCCCCCCCCCACACTCTCTCACCGTGTCCCCCCCCCCCACTCTCTCTCACCGTGTCCCGTCCCCCCCCACTCTCTCACCGTGTCCCCCCCCACTCTCTCACCGTGTCCCCCCCCCACACTCTCTCACCGTGTCCCCCCCCACTCTCTCACCGTGTTCCCCCCCACCTCTCTCACCGTGTCCCCCCCCACTCTCTCACCGTGTCCCCCCCCCCACTCTCTCACCGGTGTCCCCCCCCACTCTCTCACCGTGTCCCCCCCCCACTCTCTCACCGTGTCCCCCCCCCCACTCTCTCACCGTGTCCCCCCCCCCCCCACTCTCTCACCGTGTCCCGTCCCCCCCCCCACTCTCTCACCGTGTCCCCCCCCACTCTCTCACCGTGTCCCCCCCCACTCTCTCACCGTGTCCCCCCCCCCACTCTCTCACAGTGTCCCCCCCCCCCACTCTCTCACCGTGTCCCCCCCCCCCCCCCCACTCTCTCACCGTGTCCCCCCCCACTCTCTCACCGTGTCCCCCCCCCCCCACTCTCTCACCGTGTCCCCCCCCCCCACTCTCTCACCGCGTTCCCCCCCCCACTCTCTCAGCGTGCTCCCCCACGCAGCACGGTGTTGGCAGTAGTTGGCATGGACTGTGATCTGAGCTGGTGGGAGCAGAATGTTGAAGATTTTGATGAATAAATGAACGAACCAAAGTTTTTTGCTTTTCTTTCCCAGTCTCTGAGTGAAGCTGCTCTGGACATGGGGCAGCGACACTCGCCCAGTCACCCACCTTCACCCAGTCCCACCCCAGTACCTTTTCCCAGGATCTTCCTGTGCCAAAGATAACCAACACCAATTCCTGCATTCACTGGAAGCACAGACCATTTACTGACCCCTCTCGCCCCTCTGGACGCTGACCCCCACCCCTCCCTCGGACTGTGACCCTCCCCCCCCCACCCCCCCTGGAGAGTGAACCTCCTTCCTCCCAGGACAGTGACCCCCCCCCCCGTCCCCTCCCAGGACAGTGACCTCCCCCCACCCCCCCCCGTCCCCTCCCTCGGACAGTGAACCCCCCACCCCCTCGGACAGTGAACCTCCTTCCTCCCAGGACAGTGACTCCCCCCACCCCCCCCCCCCCGTCCCCTCCCTCGGACAGTGACCCCCCCCCCACCCCCTCGGACAGTGAACCTCCTTCCTCCCAGGACAGTTACCCCCCTACCCCTCTCCCCGCTGTCCCCTCCCTTGTACAGTGCCCCCCCCCCACAGTCCCCTCCCAGGACAGTGACCGCCCCCCCCGTCCCTTCCCTCGGACAGTGAACCTCCTTCCTCCCAGGACAGTGACCCCCCCTACCCCTCCCCCCGCTGTCCCCTCCCTTGTACAGTGCCCCCCCCCCCACAGTCCCCTCCCAGGACAGTGACCGCCCCCCCGTCCCTTCCCTCGGACAGTGAACCTCCTTCCTCCCAGGACAGTGACCCCCCTACCCCTCCCCCCGCTGTCCCCTCCCTTGTACAGTGCCCCCCCCCCGCCCACGGTCCCCTCCCAGGACAGTGACCGCCCCCCCCGTCCCTTCCCTCGGACAGTGAACCTCCTTCCTCCCAGGACAGTCTATGTGCTGTGGGTGGTTCTCTGGCTGTTCTCGGGTTCTGGCAATGCCAGAGTTGTTGCTCGGTCAGTGCCGATGGAGGTTTAAGGATTGGAATGGGAGCTTGCAGAGTGTTGAGATGTTGCTGTGTGACAGGAGAAGCGCACACGGGCACTGCAACAGAAACATGCAGCAGCTACATTTATTTTTTTTTATTAAAGTAAAATTACTAAAAGCTGAAAAAAAATTCAGTAACCTTATCCTCAGAACAATAATTTGTTACTATAGCAACTAAAACCGTGTCTTGATGTGGCACCCACCCAGACAGATGATGGTAAAAGTCAGGGGCCACTGCACTGAAATGCCTCTTGGGGAGATATCTGCAGACCCCCGCACCCCCTCCCACCCCGTCGCTGCCACTGGGAATCGCAGTGACACTCTGTGCAGAAGCTCTCCAAAAGGAGGCGCTGGCGGGGGCCTCGGAAACCCATGCAATTCAAGTCACACAAGAGATGCGTCCAATTCTAAACCACAGCTTGAAAGCATTAAGAGATTGGAAATGCAATGCAATTCTTTTCACAACATTTAGTGGCAATTTAGCAGAATGTGAAATGGGTGGAACATTAAAAAAAGTGATAAACTGAGGAAAGCCATGAATCACTGAAGGAAAGACGGAATCATTAGCCAGATCCACGAGGGAAAGGGGACCCGATCGGGAAGAACTGAGCGAACACTGTAGAGAGGTGCTGCAATATTCGGCTCACTGATGGAACCCACTTGCAGGTAAAGGAATTCACACCTTCAGCCAGGTGAGAACATTGTTCAGGTTTAATTGCAGCTTTTCTGAGATGCTTGTAACTTAGAAAATAACACAAGATAAAGTGGCTTCCACTGAGGCTCAGGTACAGAGAAATGAGGAGGATATGGTCCAAGGTTTTGAAACTTTTATAATAAACAGATGATCCAAGCCAGTCTGCCAAGCAGATTCCAGTGTATTTCTCTGACAGCACAGGCTTGTAAATAACCTTTCCATTTTAGAGATTACTCTACATATTATACTTTGGGCTTTACCTCAAGCCCACTGCAATTCCACAGACTTCCCACAACCCGTATTGTTGCATCTTGACGTGCCAACACGGCTAGAGAATTGCTCCCTCATATCATTTCCTTTTGAAATTGTCCCATAGTCCTTCAAGGACTTCAATATTTGCAAATTGATTATATAGATCATGGGAAATCTCCCCATCAGTGTAATTTTACAGTGAAAGATTCCTCACCCTATGATAAAGGGCCTCCAGTTCACTCACTGCAGATGGCTGCTTGTAGGCCAAATAATCCCCATCTGGCCAGTCCCAGCCTTGTCAGGAATGGATCTAGAGGTGTGGATTTCTTCAACCCTGTCAAAGGTGATCACAGTTGCTTCTCTTCAAGGACATGATAGTAAAACAGCACTAAAGGTGAGTGCCAGGGTTAGTATGGTACACCCCTCCCTCTGCCACCTCTGCTTGGTATTCTGCCATGTGCCCTGTTATACCCTGAGCCCCGTGTTGGTGCATTCCAGCTTAGCCCAGTTATGGTGCTGCCAGGCAAAGCACTTCCCAGCATTGGGCTACTGTAGCTGTAGTTTGGTGGTTTAGCATCTGCAGGCATGCTTGTGCTATTGCTACCTTCTGCACCAGTTACCAAAGATGGCAAAGTAACTCTGGTAAAATTAAAACGGTGATCCTGATCTGCTGTAAACTGCATGGCCCCCATGTCCTGGTATGTACTGGACTCTGCAAACTCACTCATTGAGCTGGACAATGTCCTGGATTGGGTCAGTTGTTGGGAGGTGCTAGCACACACGGCAGGTTTGCTGTCCAATAACGTGTGCCCTATTATCTCAGAGTCTCTCCTTTCACTCGTACTGACATTATTCCTGAAGCCATCTGTGCCATAGCTGTTAGCTAAGTGTGAACTGCCATACTCTGGCACTCTGCTAAGTCTGTCGTTGTCTTGTGATTCTTCTTTGTTCAGTAACTGCAGCAAAGCTGCTTTCACTCCTGCGTTCGGATCCTTGGTAGAAGGGCTCAATCCCAGATTAATTCGACAGTCTGTATCGCCCAAGGTGGGTGGAGGGCCAGGGGGCTCTGGTGGTCGCTGGTCCGGAGGAAGAATTCGACTTTGACTGAGTGCAGGTGGTGGCCCAGGAACTTTTATATCCAGTTTAGTGAGGGGAGCACCATCTAGACAAAAAAAAATACAAGGTACCAGTTACATCACTGCACCCACCTCACTCCATCCTTAACTAATGCCCACCATTTAGATTTGAACCACGGACAATGACAAGGTTCTGTGCTGCAGGAACATTCACAGCTGAGACAAAATCTTTCCTGACTTGTCCAACGTCAGAGCGAAGGAACATTGATAGATGCAATGGCACTGGAAAGCAAATTCAGAGTCACGAAATATGAGGGCAACCATTTCTGTGAAAACCAAATACAGGTCAGGATTACTCCTGTTAGGGAGCACAGTGATTCGGGGATTACGATTCAGAGGACATTAAAAGCGGCATCTCAAACGGATAAGGCCACAAAAAAGGAAACTGTTTTTATGGCAAGAACAAGAGCATCTAAAAGTTGAGATGTAATGGAGAATTCATATAAACTTAACTTTGGGGCTACGCAGTAGGAAGACGGTGGAGGCCAGAAACAGCAATCAGTATAAATTCAAACAGCATTTGCTAAGTACAAGGAAGTATAAATATGAAGAAATGGTTGAAAGGTTGGGACTGGTTTAATTAGAAAAAAGGAAATTAGGGTGTAATTTGATAGATATATTCCAAATGATAACAGGACGGGACAGAGTGAGTAGAGACAGGATGTTTCATTAATTCAGGTTATATAATGAGGGGATAGAGATATGAGTTAATGTAAGAGATTTAGGACAAAAAAACAACCTTATTACACAGAGGATTGAGAAACTGGAACACATTCTGGAGTGACTGAAGGGACTATGTCAACAGTAATTTAGATACTGAATGAATGGCGAATGAGAGTGTATTGAAACAGAGTGGGGGTATATGGGGTTTGGATTCTTTCTGTGAAGGGGAGCAGGTGAGAGGAACCTGCTGTTTCGACTTGCAAAACTCAATACACTTATCCCCTTTGTTTAATCTGGTTCCTTGAGGCCCATTTGTAAATGTATTTTTCACTTTGAGATACCATAACTGTGCACAGCTCCACCCCCACCCACCTCAGCTGTTTTCCACTGAATTCTAGAGCATAGCTAAACTCATCTTGTTAAAATGCAAACCCCAGCCACAACTTTCAAACTTTTAGGACATAAATCCTTTGATAAAGAGATATCACAAACATGTTAGTAAAGGCAGGAGGATATCTCAATATTTAGTGATGGAAACTATTCTAATGGGTTAATAAATGAGACCATTCATCAGTAACAGTGAGGTCAGCCAGCAAACTCAGAATTAGAACCACAGAATCCCTGCAGTGCAGAAAGAGGCCATTTGGCCCATTGAGTTTGCACTGATTCTCCAAACAAACATCCCTCCCAAGCCCCCCCCACTATCCAATCCCCAAACCCCTCACATTTACCATGGCCAATCAACCTAACCTGCACATCTTTGGACTGTGGGCGGAAACCGAAGCACCCAGAGGAAACCCACACAGGCTCAGGGAGAAAGTACAGACTCCACACAGATAACGACCCAAAGCCAGAACAAGCTCAGATCTCAGAAGCTGTAAGGCAGCACTGCTAACCACTGTGTCACCATGCTGCCTGCAATTGTTATAGTACAGAAGGCTATTTGGCCTTGCATGTCTGTGTTGGCTCACTGAATGAGTATAATTCTCTCTAACAGAGAGCAATCTGTTTCCATTTGGGTCAACTGAGCCTGGTTCGACTACACTCTCAGACAGTGTATTCAAGGTTCTATCCACTCCTGTATGAAAAGGTTTTTCCTCATGTCATCACTAGTTTTATTGCCAATTATCATAAATCTGTGCCCTACAGCGTTTTTTAATCAATCGTGGGACATGGGCACTGCTGGTTGGCCAGTATTTATTGTAAGTTTTGTAAGAACACCAGGTTAAAGTCCAACAGGTTTATTTGGTAGCAAACAGCACTAGTTTCTGGAGTGCTGCCCCTTCATCAGGTGAATGGGAGTTCTGTTCACAAACAGCACATATAAAGACACAAACTCAATTTACAAAATAATGGTTGGAATGTGAATCTTTACAGGTAATCAAGTTTCAAAGGTGCAGACAATGTGAATGGGGAGAGCACTGAGCACAGGTTATAGAGATGTACATTGTCTCCAGGCAGACAGTAAGTGAAATGTTGTAAGTTCAGGCAAGTCATGGGGGTTACAGGTAGTGTGACATGAAACCAAGATCCCAGTTGAGGCCATACGCATGTGTGAACATGGACTGTTTCAGTATCTGAGGAGTTGCGATTGATGCTGAACATTGTGTAATCATCAACAAACATCCCCACTTCTGACATTATGATGGAGGGAAGATCATTGATGAAGATTGTTGGGCTGAGGACACTACCCTGAGGAATTCCTGCAGAGATGTCCTAGAGCTGAAATGACTGACTCTCCACAACCACAACCATCTTCCAATGTGCCAGATATGACTCAAATGATGCTCATTCAGCAAGCCAGCACAGGCACGCAAGGCCAAATGGCCTCCTGGCTGAAGACTGTTGCGAATGCTTCAGCCTTATCTTGTACTGGATGTACTGGACTCCTCCATCATTGAGGATGGAGATATTTGTGGACCTCCTCCTCCTCCTGTGAGTTGTTTAGTTGTCCACCACCATTCACAACTGGATGCGGCAGGACTGCAGAGCTTAGATCTTATTCGGTTAGTTGTGATTTTGCTTAGCCCTGTCTATCACCTGCTATTTATCCAGTGTTATAGCTTCACCAGGTGACACCTCATTTTTAGGTATGCCTGGTGCTGCTCCCACCATGTCCTCCTGCACTCTCCATTTATGATTCTTCTATCAACAGGGACAGTTTCTCCTTATCTTGTCTGTCCAGAACCCTCTTGGTTTTGAAATCTCCTCTCAATCTTTTCTGTAAGGAAAACTGTCCTAATTTCTGCAATTCAGCCATATAAGTTTCTCTTTCCTGGGACGACTTCCGTGATTATTTTCTGCACTCTCTCTAATGCTTCCACATATTTCCTAAAGTGTGGCACCCTGAACTCTAGTTGGGACCAAACCAATGTTCCACACACATAAAACTGACTTCTTTGCCTCTTGCACTCTGTGTCCCATTAATAAAGCTCTGGAGCCTGCATGCTTTGTCAACTGCTCTCTCAACATGACATGACACCCTAAACACCTTGTGCATTTCTGAGATCCTTCCAGTCTCACACTTCCTTTAGAATTGTGCTCTTGATTTTATACATCTATCTGCTCTTCCAAAATGAATCACTTCACACTTTTCTGCATTAAACTGCATCTGCCACTCGTCTGCCCAACGGGAATTAACAGGGATAGCAACACAGTGCAGTTTATCGTGAAATAGCAGAAGAATGATATACACTTGTAGAGAGTGATAGTTACCTGTGGCGTCAGTAGTGGTAATGGCAGTCTGTAGCTGCTGTGGTCCATCACTCGCTTTGATGCCATTACTTTCTTCAGGCACTGTAGCGGGTTCCTGAGATTTAATCAGCTGACTCAGTAAAACGGTCAACAAGTTCTGTGTGTCGGTTTGGGTGTCAGCCGCCTGAGATATGGACTGAGATGGCTGGGTGTGTGGTGCCTGCGGCAAGGCAGCGAGGGCCTGTGGAAGAGGAGCTGATATTGGTGTTAGAGGTGTAGAAGCAGTTGGAAGCGGTGTTGCTGTTGGAGGAGGCTGGATGGATGGTATAGCGGGAGATGTACGTTGAGTCACTGTGAGAGGCTGAGCATCCTGCTGCTGACTGGTAGCTTCAGCCAGAGCCACGAGTGACTGACTAAGGACATTCCACTGCTGTTGTGTCTCTGGGTTAGTACTGACATTCAACGCCTGTGCCAGCTGGGTGAGGCTGAGGTTGGTCTGTGTCTGTAGCAGGTTGAGCAGCACTGCTAACTCATTCTGGTTTAGCTGTTGTGCAGCGTCTCTGATGCCTACATAAAACAAAGTAAGCTTCAAAACTCTCATCAATCACTCTGACCACAGCTTACATTCTCCAGGCTACAATCACTTCATACATATTTAAAATAAGGTGCATTGTAATCAGCAAGACGCAACAGACTTTATGCTTTATCCCATTTTAATTAGTAATTAATAAATGAGTTTAAATATCTTCAATGGGTCACGTGATCTCAATACACATTTTAGATGGCTTTTGAATTTTAACCTGTGTGTGTTATTTGGTAAAGGCAATGCGTGAGAGTACTCTTTGGTCGTTTTCTCAATGCTGTACTTTCTGTTTACCGAATGTTAAGCAAATACAGGGATGATGAACACTAACAGTTGCTGCATATAAAATGCTTTCCGACCAAAATTAGAATATGTGCGAAATCCACGTCAGCACAGCTACATAGAATCCCAACAGTGCAGAAGGAGGCCATTTGGCCCATCAAGTCTGCACTAACTCTCCAAAAGAGCATCTTACCGCAGTCACACCCATCCAAACTGACTCACCGCCCACGTCTGTGGTGCTGCTGTGTGTTTTACTCTGTCCTGCTGGGCCAATCTGTGGTGTGCTGTTCCTACTGTCATCAGTGCTGATCACCGTGTCTTTACGAGCGGTCTTTTGCACAGGTGGATCTTCAATGATTCCTGCTTGCTTCTGACGTCGACGCTTTTTGCTCCAGAGTTCATGGCAATCCTGCCAGTGAGGAAGGCTGGAAAATAGTTTTTAAAGCACAGATTAAAATTTATGACAAAAGCAAAATGCTGCAGCTGCTGGAAATCTGAATTAGCAAGCTTGGTTTTTATTACACAGAAAACTCCAGAAGGCAGATTGCACATGGAATAAAAGTGACCGAAATTCAATCTGTCCAATTATTGAATCTACAGCACTCAAAATTACCAAGGGAGCAGGTTTTCTTTTAGATTATAAACATAAATTGCTGTATATTATGCATATTTTAATGATTATATCTACTTATTTAACCATTTATGGACATGGGCATCACTGGCTGGCCAGCATATATTGCCCATCCCTAACTGAGAGTCAACCACACTGATGTGGCTCTAAGCCAGACGGGGTAAAGACAGCAGATTTCCTTCCCTGAAGGACATTAGTGAACCAGGTGGGTTTTTCCAACAAAGGTTTCATGGTCATCTATAGATTCTGAATTCCAGATTTTTTTTATTAAATTAAAATTCCATCACCTGCCATGGTGGGATTCGAACCTGGGTCCCCCAGAACATTAGTTGAGTTTCTGCATTCACAGTCTAGCAATAATACCACTAAGCAATCGCCTTCCCTCTGAGAGTTACTTAATTGGTACTTTGTTTTTGTTAATGATTGGCTGTGTTAAATTTTGAAATATTAAAATGGGGTTAGATTGGAAAATAGTTTAGGGAGGACGAAAATACTGGAATGCCAGAGAAATGAATGAGGTGAAACATTTTAACAAGGTGGTGAGAACAATGGTAAAACTTGAAAAAGGAGAAAGCAATGTAAAAGCCCGCTACCTCTGAAATAAGAAGTTAAGTTGAGTTACAGAGAGTGATTGAATAGGTTAGGACTTTATTCCCTGGAACATAGAAGAATGAGGGGAGATTTGATAGAGGTGTATAAGATTTTGATGGGTATAGATAGAGTGAATGCAAGCAGGCTTTTTCCACTGAGACTAGGGGAGAAAAATAAACAGAGGGCATGGGTTAAGGGTGAAAGGAGAAAAGTTTAAAGGGAATATTAGGAGGGGATTCTTCACGCAGAGAGTGGTGGGAAAGTGGAATGAGCTGCCGGATAAAGTGGTAAATGCTTAAATTTTAAAGTGGCAAATTTTCTTAAATGTTAAAAGTGGTCACTTTTAACATTTAAGAAAAACTTGGACAGGTACACAGAGGGATATGGTCCAAGTGCAGGAAAGTGGGACTAGGCAAAAAATGGTTCAGCGCAGACACGAAGAGCCAAAGGGCCTGTTTCTGAGCTGTAATTTTCTACGGTTTGCTACGGTTCTAAGTCTCAAAAATGCAGGAAAGCTGTAAATACTCATACTCACTCCGGAGGAGGCATCTTTGTCGGATCCACGTTTTTCAGGAAATCGCTCTGTAAGGTCTGCTCAGCAGTGCAGCGCTTACTGGGGTCAAGGGTCAGCATGTGATCAAGCAGATCCAGTGCAGGGAGAGGAATGCTGGAGAAATAGCAAATACCCACACTGTTACACTGAGAAACAGAGAGCGTGTAAATACCCACACAGTTACACTGAGAAACAGAGAGCGTGTAAATACCCACACTGTTACACTGAGAAACAGAGAGCGTGTAAATACCCACACTGTTACACTGAGAAACAGAGAGCGTGTAAATACCCACACTGTTACACTGAGAAACAGCGAGTGTGCAAATACCCACACTGTTACACTGAGAAACAGAGAGCGTGTAAATACCCACACTGTTACACTGAGAAACAGAGAGCGTGTAAATACCCACACTGTTACACTGAGAAACAGCGAGTGTGTAAATACCCACACTGTTACACTGAGAAACAGAGAGCGTGTAAATACCCACACTGTTACACTGAGAAACAGAGAGCGTGTAAATACCCACACTGTTACACTGAGAAACAGAGAGCGTGTAAATACCCACACTGTTACACTGAGAAACAGCGAGTGTGTAAATACCCACACTGTTACACTGAGAAACAGCGAGTGTGTAAATACCCACACTGTTACACTGAGAAACAGAGAGTGTGTAAATACCCACACTGTTACACTGAGAAACAGAGAGCGTGTAAATACCCACACTGTTACACTGAGAAACAGCGAGTGTGTAAATACCCACACTGTTACACTGAGAAACAGAGAGTGTGTAAATACCCACACTGTTACACTGAGAAACAGCGAGTGTGTAAATACCCACACTGTTACACTGAGAAACAGCGAGTGTGTAAATACCCACACTGTTACACTGAGAAACAGCGAGTGTGTAAATACCCACACTGTTACACTGAGAAACAGAGAGCGTGTAAATACCCACACTGTTACACTGAGAAACAGCGAGTGTGTAAATACCCACACTGTTACACTGAGAAACAGAGAGTGTGTAAATACCCACACTGTTACACTGAGAAACAGCGAGTGTGTAAATACCCACACTGTTACACTGAGAAACAGCGAGTGTGTAAATACCCACACTGTTACACTGAGAAACAGAGAGCGTGTAAATACCCACACTGTTACACTGAGAAACAGAGAGCGTGTAAATACCCACACTGTTACACTGAGAAACAGAGAGCGTGTAAATACCCACACTGTTACACTGAGAAACAGAGAGCGTGTAAATACCCACACTGTTACACTGAGAAACAGCGAGTGTGTAAATACCACACTGTTACACTGAGAAACAGCAAGTGTGTAAATACCCACACTGTTACACTGAGAAACAGAGAGCGTGTAAATACCCACACTGTTACACTGAGAACCAGAGAGCGTGTAAATACCCACACTGTTACACTGAGAAACAGCAAGTGTGTAAATACCACACTGTTACACTGAGAAACAGAGAGCGTGTAAATACCCACACTGTTACACTGAGAAACAGCGAGTGTGTAAATATCCACACTGTTACACTGAGAAACAGAGAGCGTGTAAATACCCACACTGTTACACTGAGAACCAGAGAGCGTGTAAATACCCACACTGTTACACTGAGAAACAGCAAGCGTGTAAATACCCACACTGTTAAACTGAGAAACAGCAAGCGTGTAAATACCCACACTCTTACACTGGCAAACAGCGAGCGTGTAAATACCCACACTGTTACACTGAGAAAAAGCAAGTGTGTAAATACCCACACTGTTACACTGAGAAACAGCGAGCGTGTAAATACCCACACTCTTACACTGAGAAACAGAGAGCGTGTAAATACCCACAACTGTTACACTGAGAAACAGCAAGCGTGTAAATACCCACACTGTTACACTGGCAAACAGCGAGCGTGTAAATACCCACACTGTTACACTGAGAAAAAGCAAGTGTGTAAATACCCACACTGTTACACTGCGAAACAGCGAGTGTGTAAATACCCACACTGTTACACTGAGAAACAGAGAGCGTGTAAATACCCACAACTGTTACACTGAGAAACAGCAAGCGTGTAAATACCCACACTGTTACACTGAAAAACAGCAAGTGTGTAAATACCCACACTGTTACACTGAGAAACAGAGTGTGTAAATACCATCACTGTTACACTGAGAAACAGAGAGCGTGTAAATAACCACACTGTTACACTGAGAAACAGCAAGTGTGTAAATACCCACACTATTACACTGAGAAACAGAGTGTGTAAATACCATCACTGTTACACTGAGAAACAGAGTGTGTAAATACCATCACTGTTACACTGAGAAACAGAGTGTGTAAATACCCACACTGTTACACTGAGAAACAGAGAGCGTGTAAATACCCACACTGTTACACTGAGAAACAGAGAGCGTGTAAATACCCACACTGTTACACTGAGAAACAGAGCGTGTAAATACCCACACTGTTACACTGAGAAACAGCAAGCGTGTAAATACCCACACTGTTACACCGCGAAACAGAGAGCCTGTAAATACCCACAGTTACACTGTGAAACAGAGAGTGTGTAAATACCATCACTGTTACACTGAAAAACAGAGAGCGTGTAAATACCCACACTGTTACACTGAGAAACAGCAAGTGTGTAAATACCCACACTGTTACACTGAGAAACAGAGAGTGTAAATACCCACACTGTTACACTGAGAAACAGCAAGTGTGTAAATACCCACACCGTTACACTGAGAAACAGAGTGTGTAAATACCATCACTGTTACACTGAGAAACAGAGAGCGTGTAAATACCCACACTGTTACACTGAGAAACAGAGAGTGTGTAAATACCCACACTGTTATACTGAGAAACAGAGAGTGTGTAAATACCCACACTGTTACACTGAGAAACAGCAAGCGTGTAAATACCATCACTGTTACACTGAGAAACAGAGAGCGTGTAAATACCCACACTGTTACACTGAGAAACAGAGAGCGTGTAAATACCCACACTGTTACACTGAGAAACAGCAAGTGTGTAAATACCCACACTGTTACACTGAGAAACAGCGAGTGTGTAAATACCCACACCGTTACACTGAGAAACAGAGTGTGTAAATACCATCACTGTTACACTGAGAAACAGAGAGCGTGTAAATACCCACACTGTTACACTGAGAAACAGAGAGTTTGTAAATACCCACACTGTTATACTGAGAAACAGAGAGTGTGTAAATACCCACACTGTTACACTGAGAAACAGCAAGTGTGTAAATACCATCACTGTTACACTGAGAAACAGAGAGCGTGTAAATACCCACACTGTTACACTGAGAAACAGCAAGTGTGTAAATACCCATACTGTTACACTGAGAAACAGAGAGCGTGTAAATACCCATACTGTTACACTGAGAAACAGAGAGTGTAAATACCCACACTGTTACACTGAGAAACAGAGAGCGTGTAAATACCCACACTGTTACACTGAGAAACAGCAAGTGTGTAAATACTCACACTGTTACACTGAGAAACAGAGTGTGTAAATACCATCACTGTTACACTGAGAAACAGAGAGCGTGTAAATACCCTCACTGTTACACTGAGAAACAGAGTGTGTAAATACCCACACTGTTACACTGAGAAACAGCAAGCGTGTAAATACCATCACTGTTACACTGAGAAACAGCAAGCGTGTAAATACCATCACTGTTACACTGAGAAACAGAGAGCGTGTAAATACCCACACTGTTACACTGAGAAACAGCAAGTGTGTAAATACCCACACTGTTACACTGAGAAACAGCAAGTGTGTAAATACCCACACTGTTACACTGAGAAACAGAGAGCGTGTAAATACCCACACTGTTACACTGAAAAACAGCAAGTGTGTAAATACCCACACTGTTACACTGAGAAACAGAGTGTGTAAATACCATCACTGTTACACTGAGAAACAGAGAGCGTGTAAATACCCACACTGTTACACTGAGAAACAGCAAGCGTGTAAATGCCCACACTGTTACACTGAGAAACAGCAAGTGTGTAAATACCATCACTGTTACTCTGAAAAACAGCAAGTGTGTAAATATCCACACTGTTACACTGAGAAACTGCAAGTGTGCAAATACCCACACTGTAATTCTGAGAAACAGCGAGTGTGCAAACATCCACACTGTTACACTCAGAAATAGTGTGTAAGTAGCCTCACTGTTACGCTGAGAAACAGCAAGTGTGTAAATACCCACACTGCTATTCTGAGAAACAGCAAGTGTGCAAATGTCCAGTGTTACACCGAGAAACAGTGAGTGTTTAAATATCCACAATGTTACACTGAGAAACAACAAGTGTGTAAATATCCACATTGTTACACTGAGAAGCAGGGACTGTGACAATATCCCCACTACTACACTGAAGAACAGCAAGTGTGCAAATATCCACATTGTTACACTGAGAAACAGCAAGTGTGCAAATATCCACATTGTTACACTGAGAAACAGCGAGTGTGCAAATATCCACATTGTTACCCTGAGAAACAGCGAGTGTGCAAATATCCACATTGTTACACTGAGAAACAGCGAGTGTGCAAATATCCGGCACGGATAGCACAGTGGATAGCACAGTGGGCGGCACGGTAGCACAGTGGTTAGCACTGCTGCTTCACAGCTCCAGGGTCCTGGGTTCGATTCCCGGCTCAGGTCACTGTCTGTGTGGAGTTTGCACATTCTCCTCGTGTCTGCGTGGGTTTTCTCCGGGTGCTCCGGTTTCCTCCCACAGTCCAAAGTGGGTTAGGTTCATTGGCTATGCTAAAATTGCCCCTTAGTGTCCTGGGATGTGTAGGTTAGAGGGATTAGCAGGTAAATGTGTAGGGATATGGGGATAGGGTCTGGGTGGGATCGTGTTCGGTGCAGACTCGATGGGCCAAAGGGCCTGTTTCTGCACTGTAGGGTTCTATGTAATATCCACATTGTTACACTGAGAAACAGTGAGTGTGCAAATGTCCACCCTATTACTCTGAGAAACAATAAGTGTGCAAATACCCACACTGTTACACTAAAAAACAGTAAGCGTGTTCAACGCTAAAACCCAGGAACACTGGGTCCATATCAACATCTCAAGAGAACATAACATCAAAACCCAAAGTTATAAGAGAGGCAGAGAAAAGCATTAAAAACATCCACTTCATGCTGTGAGTTGTCAGCTGCCTGCATGCTACCTGCTGCAGGTAATAAACCATATTAAACAGCTGCTGCAAACCCCAAGCATTAGTATCCAAAGTGCTCAATGTTAGTGAATACTCCAGGCCACTGGACAGTTCAGTTACATCCAGCGGACATTCTGGTCAAGGTCAGTTTGGTCATGGTCACTGGGCACTCTACTCAGGAAAAATGAAGCAACAATCTGAATTTTAAAATTACCCTTCACACTGTACAGTAAAGATGCTTAAATTTATTCTGTGTGTATTCTGGTGACTAGTTCTAATTATTGCAGAATCATCCTTGCAGCTCATGGCTCTGTTTGATCAGGGTGATATCACAGCAGTTTCATTAGCCCAACTTTCTATCATTGTTGGGACAGGTACAACATGGCATTAGTTACAGAGGGAAGCTCCCTCTGCACTGTCCTTTCACACACTCAACAGCATCAATAGCACTGAACTCCTGCTGTTGTACTGATTGTTATTGAAGCTTACAATGCAAACTCTTCACGAAGGCGTCTCCGATATTGCTTCTTCGGTTTCATCGTGTGAAAATACGGCAGTTTAATGACATCAGGCCAAGCAGCAGGACAAGGGCTGCCACATAATCGACTGAGAAAACAAAAGCACACAACAAAATGATCATTTGCAATTGGAAAATCCTCTGCCAACTTTTGCAAATCTTCCATTATTTCAAGCAGGAGGAGACCATTCGGCCCATCGACCCTGCTCCACCATTCATTTTGATCATGGCTGATCACCAAATTCAATATCCTGATCCCCCCTTCCTCCCGTATCGCTCAATCCCTTTAGCCCCAAGAGCTATGTCAACATTTTGGCCTCAACTACATCCTGTGGGAGTGAATTCCACACATACACCACCCTCTGGATGAAGAAATTTCTCCTCATCTCAGTTCTAATTTACCCCTTATCCTCAAACTATGACCCTTAGTTCTGGACTCCTCCATCATTGGGAACACTCTTTCTGAATTTACCCTGTCTAACCCTGTTAGAGTTTTATAAGTTCCTATGAAATCCCCTCTCACTCTCTGAACTCCAGTGAGTATAATCCTAACCAGCTTCATCTCTCCACATGACTGACCTGCCATCCCAGGGATACGCCTGGTAAACCTTCGCTGTATTCCCCCAATAACAAGGACATCCTTCCTCAGATAAAGACACCAAAACTGCACACAATACTCCAGGGTGTGAGCTCACCAACACCCTATACAATTGCAGTAAAACATCCCTATTCCTTTATTCAAATCTTCTCGTGATGAAGGCTAGTATACCTTTTACCTTTTTCACTGACTGCTGTACCTGCACACTTACTTTCAGCGACTGGTGCACGAGGACACCAAGGTGTTGCCGAGTATCCACCTCTCTCAATTTACACCCTTTTAACTAATAATTTGCCTTCAGTCACATCACTGGTGTTTTCCACTAACATGACGCTGCCATCAAGCCAAAAAGACATTGTGCCTACCACCCAAAGAGTACTATGGTAAACAAATTTCACTGGGATTCCTGATATGCGCTAGCTGTCATATTAAATAGCACATCCCTTCGGCTGTTTGCAATAGGCAGAGGTGGTACTCAATAGGTGGTACTCAACCAGTCTATGCAAGAAAAACTCAGATGACAATGTTAAACGTTAGATGCGATTTTCAATTGGCCAGTACTTGCTGAACAATCCTGTGTGCTAAGAACTACACCAACAACCAAAATTGAGATTACAGTGCCCACAACACCTGCTAGAAACAACATATTTTTTGTAAATGGGCACTCCTCCTCTGCAGACAATGTCCAGGTATTGCTCCTTTTTTGAACTGAACAAAAACCTGAAGGGCTATAGTTTGCTGGTGCAATCTCCATGGCAATGCCTCAACCAACCTGAGTCGTCTTGTTAACCTATGATGATTGTGTGCTATTGCTATAGATTTGTTTTATATTAAAGGGATTACTTTAAAAATTCAGTTTTTTCTCAACTGTTTACAATCTATATAAATGATCTGAGAACAGGGACAGAGTGTAACAACAAAATTTGCAGATGACCCTAAAGTAGGTGGGAAAGCAGTTGTGATGAGGGTATAAAGAGTATACAGATTGATATTGATAGGCTAGGAGAATGGGCCAGAATCTGGCAGATGGAGTTTAATGTGGATAAGTGTGAGATTATCCACTTTGATTGTGAAAATAAAAGAGGAAATTATTATTGAAATAATATATTCAAAGTGTATCTGTGCAGAGGGATCTGGGTGTCCTTATGCATGAATCACAGAAAGTGGGTATGCAGGTGCAGCGTATAATAAGAAAGGCAAATAGAATCTTGGCATTTGTTGCAAAAGAACTAGATTTTAAAAGGAAAGAAATGTTTTACAATTGTATAAAGTGTTGGTGAGACCACACCTGGAACATCATGTCCAGTTTTGATCTCCTTACTTGAGGAAGGATATGATGGCATTGGAGGAAGTTCAGAAGAGGTTTACCAGATTGATTTCAGGGCTGTCATACAAGGAGTGGTTGAATAGCTGGGTTTTATACTCAGTGGAGTTCAGGAGAATGAGGGGGATCTGACTGAGGTATATAAAATGCTAAAGGGGATTAAAAAGGCGGAAGTTGATCACATGTTCCCTTGTGAGGCAGACCAGAACAAGAGGTCTTAGATATAAACTGAGAAGAGGTAACTTCATCAAAACTGAGATGAGGAGAAACTACTTTTCTTCAAGGGTTGTCAATCTGTGGAACTCACTGACCCAGGGTGCAGTGGAGACAGACTCAATCAAAAGATTTAAAAGAGACATAGATGTGTTCCTGATGAGAAGCTGGATAAAGGGCTATGGGAAGGAAAATGGAATTGAGATCAGGATAAGATCAGCCATGATAATTTTAAACAGCGGAGCGTGCTCGTAAGGCTGAATTGCCTACTCCCGCTCCTAATTCCTTTGTCCTATAAGGTAGATATGGGTGAACTTGCAGATACTTGGATTTTCAAACAACACAGGATAAAATGCAACACAAAAGGTCAATGCAGAAGATTATGACTCGTAGTTAGGATGAATAGATTAGCGTGGATAGAGGATTGGTTAATGGTAGCAGAGTAGAGATAAACTTGGCATATTGAAGTTGGCAGGCTGTGACTCGTGGAGTGCTTTAAGGATCGGAGCTGCAGCCTCAGCTATCTGAAATCTATATTAACGACTTAACTGTGAAAAGACCAAGAGTAATGTATGTGTGTTTGCTGATGATGGAGTATAGCTGGTTGGGTAGAATCACTGTGAGATTGCTAGGTAAGGGAGTTCAGTGAGGAGGGGAGAGGGTGACTTTTTCTTTCTTGAACTTTCTCAGTCACCAGGAGACCAAGAGTTGAAAACTGTGTGAGAGGACTGAGTTTAAAACTACCCAAGACTTATATCACAAGAGAAGCTTCATTGGTTCATGAGATAGTGAGGGAGTGTCTTTTAAGTAGCTGAAAATTAGAAAAACACAATTTTTAAAAGAATTAGTTCAATTTAAGTAAGAGGCATGAGCAATGGGGAGGCAATGGCTGGTGATATTATTGCTAGACTATTAATCCGGAAACTCAACCAATGCTCTGGGAACCCGGATTCAAATCCTGCCTGGCAGGTGGTGGATTTTGAATTCAATTTTTTTAAAAATTGGAATTAAATGCCTACTGACGACCACAAACTGTCAACTGTCAGAAAACCCCACCTGGTTCACTAATGTCCTTTAGGGAACAAAATCTGCCCTCCTTACACAGTCTGGCCTACATGCGACTCCAGAGCCACGGCTATGTGGTTGACTCTCAATTGTTTTCAGGCACCCAGGGATGGGCAATAAATGCTGGCCAGCCAGCAATGTTCATGTTCCACAACTGAAAAAAATATATAAATACTATGGCACCCAGAGCAGCTCAAAGGCTAGGAATCCTGAGGCTTTTAACTCACCTTCTAATTCCCCAAAGCCTGTCCAGCATCTACAAGGCATAGTCAGGAGAGTAAGAGAATACTTTCCACTTGCCTGGATGAGTGCCGCCCCAACAACACTCTCAAAAAGCTCAACACCATTAAGGACAAAGCAGCCTGCATTCAATCCCTCCACCTCTGACGAATAATGCCAGGCATGTGTGCCATCTACAAGATGCACTGTAGAAACCCACCAACACTGCTGAGGCACCATCTTCCAAATCCACAAATGGCAAGAGCAGCAGATACCTGGAAACACCACCACCTGGAGATTCCCCTCCAAGCCACTCATCCTGACCTGGAAATATATCGCTGTTCCTTCACTGTCACTGGGCCAAAATCCTGGAACTACCTCCATAACAGCACTGTGGGTGTGCCTACACCTCAGGGACTTCAACGGTTCAAGAAATATGTTCACCATCATGTTATGAAGAGCAACTAAGGACTGGCAATAAATGCTGGCCATGCTAGCGATGCTCACATACCATAAATGAATAAAACAAACACTTTCAGTTTACTTGGTTTCCTTATGCTATTTTATTTTAACTGGCCTTGACTTAACTTTCCTTTTTTTTGTTATTCATTTGTGGGACATGGGCATCACTGGCTGGCCAGCATTTATTGCCCATGCCTAGTTGCCCAAGGGTAGTTGAGAGTCAATCACATTGCTGTGGCACTGGAGTCCATGTAGGCCAGACCGGGTAAGGACGGCAGATTTCCTTCCCTAAAGGACATAGTGAATCAGATGGGTTTTTCTGACAATTGACAATGGTTTCATGGTCATCAGTAGATTCAGTGAATGGATAGGCCAATAGTTTCTGATCAATGGTAATCTCCAGGATGCTGATAGTGGGAGATTCAGTGATGATAACACCATTGAATATCAAGAGGCGATGGTTAGATCCTCTCTTGTTGGAGATGATCATTGCCTGGCATTTGTGTGGCACAAATGTTACATTCCACTTGTCAGCCTAAGTGGATATTATCCAGGTCTTGTTGCATTTGGACAGGGACTGCTTCAGTATCTGAGGAGTTGCAAATGATCCTGAAACATTTTGCAATCAGCAGCAAACAGTCCCACTTCTAATCTTACGGAGGGAAGGTCATTGATGAAGCAGCTGAAGATGGTTGTGTCTACGACCCTGAGGAACTTCTGCAGCTGAGATGATTGACCTCCAACCACCATAACCATCTTCCTCTGTGCTCTGTCCAACCGGCAGAGAGTTTCTCCTCTGATTCACATTGACTCCAGTTTTGCTAGGGCTCTTTGATGGACCCAGAGTCAAATGCTGCCTTGACGTCAAGGGCAGTCACTCTCAGGGTAAACAGTCCATTCGTGGGCCGTGTTATAACAATGACTTAGGCAGGAAAGGTGATGAGATTCCAAAAGCAGATTTTAGTGACTAAGCAGGAAAATGAAAGGCAGGGCCTTTAAAGCAGCACTCTCAGGATTACTCCCAATCTGAGGTGCATGAGTACAAAAATAGGAGAATTCAGCAAATAAACTCATGGCTGGAAGCCTGGTATAGGAGAGAGGCATCAGATTTCTGAGTTACTGGGATAGACCAGTTCTGGGGAAGCTGGGACCTGTGCCAGTCTGACAGTCTACACCTGAATAGGACTGGATGAGTATCCTTGGAGGGGGATTTGCGAGTGCCATTGTTGAGGGGTGGGGTTAAATTGGATAGTCAGAAGGATGGAACCCTGAAGGCAAATTCAGAGCAGGGAACAGGAAATGGAGAATTAGTGAGTGACTCTGAAATTCAGAAGCAGCACAGGTTACATAGATTTCAGCACAGGAATTTGGCTGTGTTAAAGGGTATATATGTCAATGCAAGAAGCATAGTATATAAAGCTAATGAGCTGAGGACACAGATAGATACATGGTGGTGTGATATCATCGCTATAACAGAAACCTAGCTTAAAGAGGGGAAAATTAAAGCTCAACACCCCTGGATATAGAATTTTCAGGGAGGGGGGTAAATAAGTTGCGGGTAATTATTGGTAAAAGAATCAATTGCAACTGTGATGTGGGATAATATACTAAATGAAGCATCAAATGAGGCCTTATGTGTTGAGCTCAGAAATAGAAAAGGGGCAGCCACATTGCTAAGAGTGTACTATAGGTCCCCAAATAGTGAAAGGGAGCTAGAAGCAAAACTACATTGGCAAATTACTGAGTGCAAAAACAATTCGGCAATACTAGCCAGAGACTTCAACTACCCTGATATCAATTAGTGTGAGGGGACAAAATTCTTGAACTGCATTCAAGAGAACATTTTTAGCCAGCAAGTAATAAACTCAACAGTAGGGGACACAATTCTAGATTTAGTCTTAGGAAATGAAGCTGGATGAAGTAGCAGATAGATGCAGGGAAATGTTTTCCACTGGTGGATGAAGCTAGAACCAGGGGGCAGAGCCTCAAAATAAGGGGGAGCAGATTTAGAACTGAGTTGAGGAGGAACATCGTCCCCTAAGGATTGTCAATCTGTAGAATTCCCTGCCCAGTAAAGCACTGAATGTTTTTAAGGCAAGGATAGATAAATTTTTGAACAGTAAAGGAATTAAGGGTTATGGTGAGCGGGCGGGTAAGTGGAGCTGAGTCCACGAGAATGTCAGCCATGATCTTATTGAATGGCGGAGCAGGCTCGAGGGACCAGATGGCCTAATCCTGCTCCTAGTTCTTATGTTAACCTGCATATTTATTGTGCCTCATCCACCTACCGACACATCTTGGGACACTAAGGGGCAATTAAGAACATAAGAAATAGGAGCAGGAGTAGGCCATCTAGCCCTTCGAGCCTGCCCCGCCATTCAATAAGATCATGGCTGATCTATCGTGGCTCAGTTCCACTTTCCCGCCCTCTCCCCATAACCCTTAATCCCCTCTCTTATCATTAAACATGTCTAATGCACCTAACTTGCACATTTTTGGACTGTGGGAGGAAAGCAGAGCACCCAGAGGAAACCCACTGAGAGAACATGCAAACTTCACAGACAGCCATCCAAGGCCAGCTCGAACCCGGCTCCCTAGTGCTTTGAGGCAGCAGTGCTAACCACTGTGCCACTCTGCCACCCATGAATAGAACGGAAAGCAGTTTCAGGTAGTGTTTCCCCGGATCAGTGTTGGGCCCTTGATGTTTGTTGTGTATATTAATGATTTAGTCTTAAATGTGGGAGGCATGATTGGGAAATTTGCAGACAACACAAAAAATGGCCATGTAGTTGATAGTGAAGATGATAGTTGTCAACTCCAAAATGATAGCCATGGTTTGAGTGAACAGAGAAAGAACAAATGGAATTCAATCTGGAAAAGTGTGAGATAATACATTTGGGAATGGCAAAAAAGCGTGGAAAAACTGAATAAGCTGGAGGATATTGAGAGGGGTCAAGACGTAAAGACTTTGAGTGCTTTTCTACGGGTTCTTGAAGGTGGCAAGACAGGTGAATAAGCTTGTAGAGAAAGCAAATGGAATGCTTTCCATTATTGGGTGAGATTGAATTCAAAGGCAGGATGTATTGATGGAAATGTATAAAATGCTGGTTAGGTCACAGCTGGAAGTTTGTGTAGTTCTGGTCACATCTAATGAAGTTCATAACTACAGTGGAGAGAGTGCAGAGGAGATTTACTAACACGTTGCCAAGGCTTGAAAGCTGAAGAGAGGAAAGACTAGGCAGGCCAGGGTTATTTTTCCTTAGAACTGAAGAGGCTGAGGGGTGACCTAACTGAGGTGTACAAAATTATGAGTGGCCTAAACAGGGTTGACAGGAAAGAATTGTTTCTCCTCACTGAGGGGTCAATTACCAGGGGGCATAGATTTAAGGTGATTGGTAGAAGTGGCATGAGGAAAAATGTTTTCACCTAGAAGGAGTGGGTGTCTGGAATTCACAACTTAAATTAGTTGTTGAGATTGAAACACACAACTCACTTAAAAGGTCCTTGGATCTGTATTTTAAGTGCTGCAAGCTGAAGGCCAAGGGCCAGGGGTTGGAAAATGGATTAAAATGGGTGACTAGTTTACTTGTTTCTCTCTTTTGGCCGGTGCAGACACTGGGTTGATCGGCCTCTTTCAACATCCTAATGTGGTTTTCAATGTAAAGCTAGCTGGGAGTGAAAACTGTTCAGAGGATCACAAAGAAGCTACAAAGAAATATGGAGAGGTAAAGTGAGCGGCAGCTGGAGTGTAATGTGGGGAAGTTTGAGGTTATTCACTTTGGTAGAATAGGCAAACAGAATATTTTTAAAAGATGCAAAATTTTAAACAATAAATATTGATGTTCAAAGGGATCTGGGTGCCCTCATACAACAGGGAAGCTAACATGCAGATACAATGAGCAATTAGGAAGTCAAATGGCATATTGGGATTTTATTACAAAGGGATTATAATAAAATAAGGAAGACTTGCTTGAATTGGACTGGATTTTGGGGTGAGACTGTGCACAGTATTGGTCTTCATTTCAAAGGAAAGATATAGTAGAAATGGAGGCAGTACAGTGAAGGTTCACTAGATTAGTTTCTGGGATAGCTGACTAAATTAGGCAATGTGTTAGTAAATCTCCTCTGCACTCTCTCCACTGTAGTTATGAACTTCATTAGATGTGACCAGAACTACACAAACTTCCAGCTGTGGCCTAACCAGTATTTTATATATTTCCATCAATACATCCTGCCTTTGAATTCAATTAGGTCGATATTCTTTGGCATAAAAGCATGAGAGGTGATCTCATTCAAACATGTAAGATTCTGAAGGGATTGATAGGACAGACTGACAGCTTTTCCCAAGTTGGGGAATCTAGAACATGGAGCCACTGTCTCAGGATAAGGGACCAATCAACATGAAGACACAGAACCTGCAAGGTAACACAGGAAAAGATGACTCGATGGGTGTACTTTCACTCAAATTTTCAGTTGCCCCTTCAAGCAACAGTTGAGACATTGTCAACTTTGGGTGGCACAGTGGTTAGCACTGCTGCCTCGCAGCGCCAGGGACCTGGGTTCAATTCCAGCCTCGGGTCACTGTCTGTGTGAGTTTGCATGTTCTCCCCATGTCTGTGTGGGTTTCCTCCGGGTGCTCCAGTTTCGTTCCACAGTCCATGTTAGGTTGACTGGCCACGCTAAATTGTCCATTAGTGCCAGGGGAATCAGCAAGGTAAATATATGGTATTATGGGGATAGGGCCTGGGTGGGATTGTTGTTGGTGCAAGCTTGATGGGCCAAATGGCCTCCTTCTGCACTGTCAGGATTCTATGAATAATATTGATCAAACAGGGACAACCTTGTGCAAATCAATGAATTATCAACAGTTATCTCAGAACATCTTAAACCCATTCACTACCTGATGAGTTCAAGCTGTGCCAACTCCTGATTGGCTTGAAAGATTGGTTTTTTAGTGAAGAGCTCTCCAAGGATACACCTGCAAACAGAACAAAGTGAGTTAACAACGTGACAATGTGAAGGGCTCCAGCTCACTGACCCCTAACTTGTACACAAATCCCCAGGTCATAGTAACCAGCAGCACAGGAACCTTTAGGGAGTTGCTAACACCTACAACTTATTGCAGAATCTCTTTTTAAATCAGGGAAGCTTTCCCATAATTGTGGAATTTCACTGTACGCCAAACCTCTGATACAGTAAAAGCAAGAAACGAGAATGAACTCATTCTCCCGATCATGCAAGAGGCGAAAAACTAGGTTTGCGCCTCTCACGATATTACCAGTTGTTCTTTCAGCTTGATCAGCCTCAGGCCCGGGGAATACTGAATCTCAGCCCATTTTGCCTTTTTATTGCAAATAACATTCACAGCTTTTCTAATTTTGTTTTGGGCTTGTGAAATAATAAGCCGTAAAACAATTCAAACAAGAATAATACAGCATTTGCGTCAATGACATGTACAATCTTCAACATCATCCACATTGTACTTACCCACAACTCCAAACATCGATGGCTGGAGAGTACCTCTCCTCCCCCAGCAAGAGTTCCGGTGGGCGGTACCACAGCGTGATGACTTTGTTAGTGTACGGACGGCTAGGAAACAAACATTGAAGTGTGTCACTCTGAACAAAGCAGCAATATTCTACATTAATGCTGACAAGTCCAAAACAAGAGATTAGTGTGTGTTGCCCACCACCAGGAACAGACCACAATCAGGAGTATAACCGAAATGCAATGCAGTTGTATAACTGGAGTGTAATTCAGATTAACTGGAGCACAATTGAAGGGTAACCAGAGAACAATCCAAACGAAACCAGAGCATAACAAAAGCACAGTCCGACTGTAATCTGTGTGTAACCTGAACACCGAGTGGTCTGCATTTCTAACTGTACATCAGTCAATTCCATTGCATCATCCAGGTAGGGTCAAAGCAATCAAAGCCTTTTGGCTTTTTAACATGAAAACCTAGATGCCAAGTGGGAGGCTCAGGGTCCCTGAGCTCTCAGCACAGTGAGGATTTTAATTTCTATTAGACTCAGAATATTTGCCAAATTTTTAATGAGGTTTCCTCAAGTGCCCATTTACACGGCTACTCCTTGGGCATGTATTGCTCATTCGCCTGCAGACACTCCTATATTGCTCCCGTGTGGAGTATCCATGCTGTGACATGAGGCAGGTGCAGCAGTGAATCTGCCTGAATCAATCCCAATCTTTATTTAACATGAGGTTACTTTAGATCACAGAAGCTGTGACTTCTACAAATGGGTCAGAGTGAAGCCGTCAGGTAGTGTTCTACTTCAGTTTAGACCCAGCTCCTAACATCAGATTTTCGTCCTTCAAAGGACAAGCAAAGGTTATTCTCCTGAAAGATTCATGATAACACATCCAAGAAGACCCAGAAAAAAATTTGGGCCAAAATCCAAAATATTTGGGTTTCAATTCAGTGACTTGACTCTCAGTTACGAAGTGGGAAATGGAAAATTCATTAATCCAGGCAAATTTATCAGATGTATGTGGGCAGTAATCTCGAAACATAATGGTCATCAGGCTGTCGTAATACAGATTGGGAAACTTATGCTTTTATCTATAACGATGTTGAGGTCCACGGTTTGGTCCCAGTAGATCTATACAGGGGCAGCAGCAGGAATGCTGAACAATCTAAGGGCCCTTATGGAAGGGGCCATTCATGGAGTGTGCATGGACCACTATTCCCTTCACTTCTGAAATTCCCACTGAGCTCCAGTCTCAATAGCCTTATTTTGGGGTGGGGTGGCAGATTTTTTTTGGGGAGGGTGGGAAGATTGCAGATCTTTTTTTGAGGGATTGCAGTTTGTTTTGGGAGGGTGGGAGTGTTGCAGTTTGTTTTGGGAGGGTGGGAGTGTTGCAGTTTGTTTTGGGAGGGTGGGAGTGTTGCAGTTTGTTTTGGGAGGGTGGGAGTGTTGCAGTTTGTTTTGGGAGGGTGGGAGTGTTGCAGTTTGTTTTGGGAGGGTGGGAGTGTTGCAGTTTGTTTTGGGAGGGTGGGAGTGTTGCAGTTTGTTTTGGGAGGGTGGGAGTGTTGCAGTTTGTTTTGGGAGGGTGGGAGTGTTGCAGTTTTTTTGGGGGGGAGGGCCTGGTGGAGTGTTGCAGTTATCTCTTTCCTTTTTGTCAAGAAGTGCACCTTGATATCCCTCCTAAATGGTCCTGTTTGAACTTTAAGATTCTGGAAGCCCCCACTACATGGAATATCTTCTCTCCATCTGAGCAATCAAATCTGTTAATCATCTCAAACACCTCAATTATATCAGCTCTTAATCTTCTGTATTCAAGAGAAGAAAAGTCTGGTCTATAAAATAATTTTTCATTTATTCATTTATGGAAAGCGGACATCACTGGCTGGCCAGCATTTATTGCCCATCCTTAATTCTCCTTGAGAGTCCCCTTCTTGAAGCTGCAGTTAATGTGGTGTAGGTACAGTAAGGAGGGAGATCCAGGATTTTAACCCTGTAACAGTGAAGGAACAGCAATGCTTTTCCAAGTCAGGATAGCACGTGGCTTGGAAGGGAGCTTGGAGGTGATGGTGTTCTCATGTATCTGCTGTGCCAAACCTGTTTACAGGATTGGTTATAGGGTTGGTTTTGACTGGAACATAGAGGTTTATAGCATGGAAACAAGCCCTTCAGCCCAACTTGTCCATGCCACCCCTTTTTTAAAACCCCTAAGCTAATCCCAATTGCCTGCATTTGACCCATACTCCTCTATACCCAACTTATCCATGTAACTATCTAAATGCTTTTTAAAAGACAACATTGTACCCATCTATACTAGTACTTCTGGTAGCTTGTTCCAGACACTCACCACCCTCTTTGTGAAAAAATTACCCCTCTGGGCATTTTGTATCTCTCCACTCTCATCTTATACCTATGCCCTCTAGTTTTATACTCCCCTTTTGGGAAAAAATATTAACTAGCTGATCTGTGCTCCTCATTATTTTATAGACCTCTATAAGATCATCCCTCAGCCTCCTACACTCCAGAGAAAAAGGTCCCAGTCTATCCAGCCTCTTCTTATAACTCAATCCAACAAGTCCCGGTGGCATCCTAGTAAATCTTTTCTGCACTCTTTCTAGTTTAATAATATCCTTTCTATAATAGGGTGACCAGAACTGTACACAGTGTTCCAAGTGTACAACTTCAATAAGACGTCCCAACTCCTGTATTCAATGTTCTGACCAATGAAACCAAACATGCCAAATGCCTTCTTCACCACTCTGTCCACCTGTGACTCCACTTTCAAGCAGCTATGAACCTGTACCCCTAGATTTCTTAGTTCTGTAACTCTCCCCAAAGCCCTACCATTAACTGAGTAAGTCCTGCCCTGGTTCAATCTATCAAAATGCATCACCTCGCATTTGTCTAAATTAAACTCCATCTGCCATTCATCAGCCCACTGCCCAATTGATCAAGATCCTCATTGCAATTGGAGATAACTTTCTTCACTGTCCACAATGCCACCAATCTTGGTGTCATTTGCAAACTTGCTAATCATGCCTCCTATATTCTCATCCAAATCATGAATATAAATTACAAAAAACAGTGGACCCAGCACTGATCCCTGAGGCACACCGCTGGTCACAGGCCTCTAGTATGAAAAACAACTCATTACAACCACTCTATGGCTTTCTCTACACCCTAGCTATGACTGTAACATTACATTCTGCACTCTCTCGTTCCGTTGTCAATGAACGATATGCTTTGTATAGCGCGCAAGAAACAATACTTTTCACTGTATACTAATACATCTGACAATAATAAATCAAATCAAATGGATCATTCTCACTGGCAGGCTTTGATTAATGGAGTACCACAGGGGTCAGTACATAGATCCTGGTTTGGACATAGCTCAGCACAACATCGAGGACCGAAGGGCCTGTACTGTTCTATGTTTCTAAATCCCCAAGACTACATGGCCTTCACCATAAGGTTCTGAGACAGCTGCAGAAACAGTGGATGTGCTACCTACCATTTTCTAAAATTTCTTAGATTTGGGAATGGCCCATTAGAGTATAAGTTGGCAAATTTTGCAAGAAAAAAGGGACAGAGGAACCAGTGAACTACAGGCCAGTTATCTGAACATCAGTTGTTGGGAAAATGCTGGAATCTATTAATAAGGAACTCTTACTAATGCATTTAGAACATGTTAACATGGTTTGACCAAAGGGAAATCTGATTTGACAAATCAATAAAACATGTTTTCTGAGGCTGTAACTGGTAAAGTAGATAAATACCTACAAACGTATGAATGAGGCAGAGTAGGCCACTCGGCCCCTCAATCCTGTTCTAGTATTAAATAAGATCGGGTAGGGAGTTTTAATTCAGTCGGGCAGCACTGGCGGTGCATGCTTGGAGGGCCAGAGGGCCAAAGGGCCTGTTCCTGCGCTTTAATTTCTTTGTTCTTGCTTACGATGAAAGATCATGGCTGATCTGATTGTAACCTCAACTCTGCGTTCCCACCTATCCCAATAACCTTTCACGCCTTGCTTATCAAGAGTCTATCTCTGGCTTAAAAATATATAAAGACTCTGCTTCCACCGCCTTTTGAAGGACAGTTCCAAAGATTCTCAACCCTCTGAGAGAAAGAATCTCGATGTGGATATGCCGGCGTAAACACAGTAAAAAGTCTGACAACACCAGGTTTTAGTCCAACCAATTTATTTGATAATATTCTCACAAGCTTTCGAGGTTAGTCCCTTCGTCAGGTGAATGGAGAGTTCTGGCCTCAGACAGAGCATATAAAGCACAGACAGTTTAGAGATTACTGATTAGAATGCGAATCCTTACACCTAACCTGCTGTTCAAGACCTGAAGTGGCTGATAATGTGAGTGGAAGGAGCACTGATCACAGTTTAAAGAGATGTGTATTGTCTCCAGACAGTACAGTAAGTGAGGTTTTGCAAACCCAGAATGCTTACCCGAAGGTCAGAGGCCAAATGCCCGTGACCACTGAAGTGTTCGCCAACAGGAAGGGAACAGTCTTGCCTGGTGACTGTCGAGCGATGTCCATTCAGCCTCTGACCTTCGGGTAAGCATTCTCCAAGGCGGCCTTCACGACACACGACAGCGCAGAGTCGCTGAACAGAGACTGATAGCCAAGTTCCGCACACATGAGGACGGTCTCAACAGGGATCTTGGGTTCATGTCGCACTATCTGTAACCCCCGTGACTTGCCTGGGTTTGCAAAACCTCACTTACTGTACTGTCTGGAGACAATACACATCTCTTTAAACTGTGATCAGTGCTCCTTCCACTCACATTATCAGCCACTTCAGGTCTTGAACAGCAGGTTAGGTGTAAGGATTTGCATTCTAATCAGTAATCTCTAAACTGTCTGTGCTTTATATGCTCTGTCTGAGGCCAGAACTCTCCATTCACCTGACGAAGGGGCTAACCCCGAAAGCTTGTGAGTATATTATCAAATAAATAGGTTGGACTAAAACCTGGTGTGCAACTTTTTACAGAAAGAATCTCCCCATATCTCTGTTTTAAATGGGTTATCCTTTATTTTTAAACAGATAAAGGGGAACCAGTGAATATAGTATTCCCGGATTTCCAAAAGGCATTCGATAGGGTGCCACACAAAATGTTAATAGGCAAGATAAGGGCTCATGGGATTGAGGATAGTATTTTAACACATATAGAGGATGGTTAACGGATAAGCAGCAGAGAATGGGCATCAGTGGCGCTCTTTCATCAGCAGGCTGTGACTAGCGGAATGCTGCAATGATCAATGCTGGGCTGCCTCAGCAATTTACAATCTACATTCATAACTTAGTTGAAGAGACAGAGGGCAATGTATCAAAATTTGCTGATGATACCAAGTAGGTTGAAGGGTAAGCTGTGGGGAGGACACAGAGGGGCTGTAAAGAGACATAGACAGATTAAGTGAATGACAACAAGATGGCAGATGGAATGTAATGTAGGGAAGTGTGAAGTTATTCAATTTAGTCATAAGAATAGATTAGCAGAATATTTTTAAAAGGTGTGAAACTTGTTCATGTTGATGGTCAAAGAGACTTGGGTGTGTTTGTACAAGAATTTACAGTTAGCATGCAGATGCAGCAAGTAATTAGGAAGACAGATGACTTGTTAGCCTTTGGTGCAAGGGGATTGGAATACAAGAATAAAGAAGTCTTGATGCCGTTTTACAGGGATTTGGAGAGGCCACATCTGGAACACTGTGTCAGTTTTGGTCTTCACATTTAGGAAAGGAAATCCAGGCACTGGAGAGAGTACAGCGAGGTTCACTAGATTGGTTCACTGGGATGAGGGGGTTATCCAACGATGAGAGGCTAAGTAAATTGGGTTTATATTCTCTGGAGTTTAGAAAAATGTGAGATGATCTCGCAGAAACCGACAGGATTCTGAGGGGGGTTTGATCGGGTGGATGCAGAGAAACTGTTTCCATTTGTTGGAGAGTCAAAAACACAGGGGCACAGTCTTAGGATAAGGAGCCAACTGTAATCAAGAAAAATTACTTCACTCAAAGGTTTGTGAACTTTGGAATTCTCTACCCCTGAAAGTTGTGGGTGTTTTTGAACATATTTAAGGTTGGAATAGACAGCAACATGGGCTGTGAATTCTACCACCTCACCTGCTATGGAATCAGAGTGGGCAAGGTTCCGGCAACGGAAATCTCTGTTGACCTCAGGCAGGAATTTCTAGTCTCCACTCAAGCAAGGCTGTAAAATCCCACCCATGGTCTCAGGGAATTAAGGGATATTGGGCAGGGGAGGGGAGAAATGGAAAATGGAATTGAACCCAAGATCAGCCATTATGAATGCCAGACAGACTCAATGGACCATTTCTGCCCCAATTTCTGATGTTATTGCATTTTCCAGGTTTTGCTGTATATCTGAACAATCAGAAATGGTACGGAACATTGTGTAATCATCAGTGACATGCACGCTTCCAATATGAAGATAGAGGGAAGGTCATTGATGAAGGAACTAAAGGTGGTTGAGCAAGAACACTATCCTGAGCAACTCCTGCAACAACATCCTGGGAATGAGGTGACTGGCTTCAACAAACACAATCATCTTCCTTCGTGCTAGATATGATTCAAACCAGTGGAGAGGTTTCCCTGAGTCTCAGTGATTCCAGTTTTGCTAAGGTTCTTCCACAGTTGGTCAAATGCAGCCTTGATAACAAAGACAGTCTCAGTTGCTGTATGCCAATTTAGAGGCACACATGAGAAGGTTCAAGGGGTCCAGAAGTAGCCCTCTGTCTTCGCCATGGAGACAATTCAATCTAGACTTAATGCTGATTCCCAAAGGTTACAACTCGAACTTCCGAGTCAACTGACATTAGCACAGTATTAATTCAGTCCCCGGTTCCACATAGGGTCGAGGGAAGCAGAAATCCTTGATGCTGTATTATCCACTCTCAATGGATAAGCTCAGTTTGGCTCATTCCTAATGGAAAGAGAGTCTATTTACTGACTTCAGAGATAGTTTAGTAAGTCCAGACTGTTTATTAACATAACCAAATATTATGTTATGTTAACCAAAGGTTCCCCGTTCTAGAGCAGTCTAGGACAACAGGTCATAGTTGTAGAGTATAAGGGAGGAGGGTCAAGATAGAGATAAGGAGAGGCTACTTCTCACAGAGGGTTGTGAATCTATGGAAGTCACTGCCTCAGAGTGCAGTGGATGCAGAATCAATCAACGGATTCAAGAAAGAGATAGATAAATATTTGATCAAAAGCAGGAAAAAGGACTATGGCGAAATGGCAGGGAAGTGGATTTAGGATGAGAGATCAGCCATGATCATACAGAGTCTTACCTGACCCCAGGGGGCGTTTACCCAGCCCAGGGGGCGTTTACCCAGCCCAGGGGGCGTTTACCCAGCCCAGGGGGCGTTTACCCACACAAATTTTTATTAATATAAAATGTTTATTAATATAATATGTTTGTAATTTTTATTAATGATCTGGATGAGGGTATAGTTGGGTGGATTAGTAAGTTTGCTGATGACACCAAAGTCAGAGGTGTGGTAGATTGTGAGGAAGGGTGTCATAGTTTGCAGGGTGACTTAGAAAGGTTGCAGAGCTGGGCTGTGAGGTGGCGGATGGAGTTTAATGTGGAGAAGTGTGAGGTAATTCATTTCGGTAGGAATAACAGATGTGTTGAGTATAGGGCTAACGGGAGGACTTTGAATAGTGTGGAGGAGCAGAGGGATCTAGGTGTATGTGTACATAGATCCCTGAAAGTTGGGAATCAAGTAGATAAGGTTGTTAAGAAGGCATACGGTGTCTTGGCGTTTATTGGTAGGGGGATTGAATTTAGGAGTCGCAACGTCATGATGCAACTGTACACAACTCTGGTGCGGCCGCACTTGGAGTTTTGTGTGCAGTTCTGGTCCCCACATTACAGGAAGGATGTGGAGGCTTTGGAGAGGGTGCAGAGGAGGTTTACCAGGATGTTGCCTGGTATGGAGGGGAGATCCTATGAGGAGAGACTGAGAGATTTGGGGTTGTTTTCGCTGGAAAGGCGGCTAAGAGGGGACCTTATTGAAACATATAAGATGATTAGAGGTTTAGACAGGGTAGATAGTGATAGCCTTTTTCCTAGGATGGAGAAAGCTAGCACGAGGGGCATGACTTTAAATTAAGGGGGGGTAGTTATAGGACTGATGTCAGGGGTAGGTTCTTTACCCAGAGGGTGGTGAGGGACTGGAATGCCCTGCCATCTGCAGTTGTAAATGCGCCTAGTTTGGGGGCGTTTAAGAGATCTGTGGATAGGTTTATGGACGAAAAGGGATTGGTTTAGGCTAGTGGGTGATTGTTTTGTAACTGTTCGGCGCAACATCGTGGGCCGAAGGGCCGGTTCTGCGCTGTAATGTTCTATGTTCTATGTTAAGACAGCAATATTACACAATTTCTGCAGCTCACCTCTCCTCCGAGTTGTACAATCGTGCCAGACCGAAATCTGCCAACTTGATCTGTCCACTGGAAAGAGGGAATAGCACGTCAACCAGAGATACCCATACAAATCACAGCAACAACACTAAACCCCAACAGTCAAACTTCCCGACACCCCCAGTAACCGCTCCCAGATAAAGAGAACAATCAGCCAGAGAGCAGATTCCAGAATAAACCATCCCATACACCACTAACTAACCCCCTAAACTAAACCCCCCCGCAACTAAATCCCCTAAACTAAACCTCCACAAACTCCTGTAAACTAACCCCCCAAACTATACCTCTTAACTAACCACCCTCAAATCCCCCTAAACTAAATCCCCCAAACTAAATCCTGTACACTGATCCCCAACTAAACCCCCCAAAACTAAAGCCCCAAAACTAACTCCCCCAAAACTAACCTTCCATCCCACCAAGTACACCCGCCATCCCAAACTCGCCCCACACGTTCATACCTATTGTTGAGGAGGATGTTGGAGCACTTAATGTCACGATGCAGAAAATTCTTTTTGTGACAGTAATCCAGACCATCCATTAGTTGCCGCATGAAAGACTTGATGTGGTCCTCAGTGAAATGCACCAGCCCCGATTCCAGCAGACCCATCAAATCATGATCCATGTACTCAAAGACCAGGTAGAAAGCTCCTGTTAGATTAATAATAGAGACAACATGAGCAAGCAAATGGTTACTGCCATCCTTTACTAGGCACAGAGAAATATGGGAGAAAGTTTCTTGCATAATTAGCATAGGGTTCACAAATAGTGCTGATGTTTTAAAATACTGGCTCCCTTATGAGTTAGTTTAACTTAGGTGGAATCGCAGAACTCTATAAATCCATTACTATGGGTTCAAAACCCAGTCTGGGCCTCAAGCCCATTATCTGAATCAATGAAATACTAAGAATCTCCACATTGACATTGTTCAGATCACAACACTTGTTACTTGTGGTCATGTCACTGGAATAATAATCCGGCAACACCAGTCCAAATTCAACCATGTCAGGTAATAGAATTTAAATTCAATTAATAAAATTTGGAATTGAAATCTAGACTCAATAACGGTGACAATGAAACTACGATCAATTGTCATAAAAACCCATCTGATTCATTATTATCCACAGGGGAGAAATCTGGCATGTCTGGCTTATAAGGAACTCCAGACACTAGCATACAAAGTACAAAAAAAGCAATAGGTCTGAGGATTGGGAGCAATTTAAAATTCAGCAAAGGAGCACTAAGAGATTGATTAAGAAGGGGAAAATATGAATGGGATGGATAGGATAGAGGTGGAGAGACTCTTCCCGCTCAGAAAGGATAGTAGGACTAGGGGGCACAGCCTCAAGATAAAGGGGGGGCGGTTTAGAACAGAGTTGAGGAGGAACTTCTTCACTCAAAGGGTGGTGAATCTCTGGAATTCTCTGCCCGTTGAAGTGGTGGAGGCTGCCTCGCTAAATATTTTTAAGACGCGGGTTGATAGGTTTTTGATGAGAGAGGGGATTAAGGGTTATGGGGAGAGGGCGGGAATGTGGAACTGAGCCACGATCAGCCATGATCTTATTGAATGGCGGGGCAGGCTCGAAGGGCTAGTTGGCCTACTCCTGCTCCTATTTCTTATGTTCTTATGTTAAATAGAGTATGAAAGTGAGCTAGTGGGGAACATAAATTTGACTGTACAAGTTTCTAATGGTACGTAAAGAGAAAAAGATTGACAAAATCGAATGTAGGCTCCTTACAGTCAGAAATGGGAAAATCCTTAACGGGAAATAAAGAAATGGCTCAGAAATTAAATTTGTACTTTGTTTCAGTCTTCACAAAGGAAGACATGAATAATGTGCCAGAAGTTCTGAGAGAAACATGTTTTAATGAGGAGCTGAAGGAAATCAGCATTAGCAGAGAAATGGTTTGGGGAAATTGATGGGACTGAAGGTGGATAAATCTCCAGGTCCTGATAATCTTCAACCCAGAGTACTTAACGAACTGGTTCTGGAAACAGGAGATCCATTGGTGGTTATTTTCCAAAATTCTTTGGACTCTGGAATAGTTCCTGTCGATTGGAGGGTAGCTAACGTAAGCCCATTATTCAAAAAGAGAGGTCGAGAGAAAACAGGGAACTATAGACCAGTGAGTCTAACGTCGGTACAGGGGAAGTTGCTAGAGTCTATTATCAAGGATTTCATAACTCAGCATTTGGAAGGCAGTGGGATAATCACACACAGTCAGCATGGATTTACAAAGGGGAAATCATGCTTGACAAATCTATTGGAATTATTTAAGAATGTAACTAATAGAGTTGACCAAGGAGAACCAGTGGATGTGGTTTATTTAGACTTTCAGACAGCTTTCCACAAGGTCTCATAAAGCAGACCTCAATGTAAAGTTAAAGCAGTTGGGATTGCAGATAATGTTTTGAGATGGATAGAAAGCTGGTTAGCAGATAGGAAGCAAAGAGTTGGCATAAATGGATCTTTTTCTGATTGGCAGTCAGTGACTAGTGGGGTTGCTCAGGGATCTGTGCTATGACCCCAATTGTTCATATTATATATTAATGATTTGGAAAAGGGAACTGAATGCAATATCTCCGTATTTGCAGATGATACAAAGTTGGGTAGGAGGGTGAGCTGTGAGGAGGATACAGAGATACTTCAGCATGATTTGGACAAGCTGAATGTGTGAGCATCTGTATAATGTGGATAAATGTGAGGTTAGCAATAGTAGGAAGACAGATTAGTATTTGAATGGGTGTAAATTGAGTGAGGTGGATACTCAACGAGTCCTCATACATCAGTCACTGTAAGTAAGCATGCAGGTACAGCAAGCAGTGAAGAAGGCAAATGGTATGTTGGCTTTCATAACAAGAGGATTTGAGCATAGGGATAGGATGTTTTACTGCATTGTATAGGGCGAAGGTGAGGCCACACCTGGAGTATTGTGTGCAGTTTCGGTCTCCTTATCTGAGGTAGGATATTCTTGCTATACAGGGAGTACAGCAAAGGTTTACCAGGCCGATTCCTGGGATGTCATATGAAGACAGACTAGGTCATAGGATTATATTCACTGGAATTTAGAAGAGTGAGAGGGGATCTCATAGAAACTTATAAAATTCTAACAGGATTAGACCGGGTGGATTCAGAAAGAATGTTCCTAATGATGCAAGAGTCCAGAACTAGGATCATAGTTTGAGATTAAGGAGTAAACTTTTTAGGACTGATTTGAGGAGAAATTCACTGCCACAGATAATTAAGGCCAAAATGTTGTGTGATTTCAAAAATAAATTAGATATAGCTCTTGGGACTAAAGGGATCAAGGGATATGAGGGGAAGGGAGATTCAGGATATTGAATCTGATGATCAGCCATGATCAAGATGAATGGCGGAGCAGGCTCGAAGGGCCGAATGGCCTACTTCTGCTTCCGGTTTCTAGATCCACAGCAATGTGGCTGATACTTAACTACCCTCTGAAATGGCCAAGCAAGCCATCCAGTTTAAGGACAATGAGGGATGGGCAAGAAATGCTGGTCTATCCACGGACATCCACATCCCATTAAAAATTAAATTTAAAAAATTAAATCTGATGATCCAATGACAGCAGTTCAGGAGTTCTCCCAGGGTTAGCTCACCACTATCAGAAATGGATTAACTGCCTATTCATTCCTTTCTGTTGACAGAATGCTTGAAGAGTTCCAAAAGGAGACATTTCTGGCAAATTAGTCACAAATCTGAGAATTTAAAGATTACCCAATCTCCAGGTGCACATTGTCTCCTCACCACCCACCCCTCCAAAAATAGTTGAAAGGTTGGGGTGGGGGGGGGGGGGAGAGGAGCCATCCCCAGTGGCTATCCTGACTGGCAGGTAACTGAGTTAAGATGGGACTTTCGGCTCTCACAAACAGGAAGTCTTGCCTCAAAGAGCTGCTAGCCAATTGGTGACCAAAAGGAAGGATGCAATGCAGGTGACTCTGAAGTCTTGCTCAGGACAAGCAGGGTGGCCAAGGTGAGGATGGTGGGGTGGAAAGGGTGTATGCAGGGGAACTGGGAATTGCTGTTACATTTAGCAGGAGGGACCATTAAGAAGGGTTCCTCCTCAACCCAACACCAGTCCACACGAGGAAAGATGCCAGGTGAGCCACTTGGTGTGGGCCTCTCTCACCGACACTTAAATCCTAGCAATGCTAGATGAAGTATTTAATCAGACATTAATCTTTAAGTTTTTCTCTCTTTCTTGGGAGAGGTGAATGAGCTGTGCGGAGGCTGCACCATTTTATGGATGGCGTGAACTTCATAAATTTCCATGCAAGCATTTTGTTTCAATACTGGAGTGATTAAACAGATGAAGTTAGAAACTGGCCTTTTATGAATGGTGAAGGGAAGCACATTACAATTGTTTTATCATTTATTAGAATGCAATCGCTATAACTGAAATAACACTGCGCCCATCAATGCAGCATTTTCTTTGCGACAGTTCAGTTAAACTGTAGTCCTCACCAAAGGTGCACATCAATACGTGACATTCAAAATGAACTTCAAGCAATTAAGATCATTCATTAGAGGCAGTTGAAACAAACAGTCTGCTAGGAAAACAATGTGATCAGGGTGTGACCAGTAAATATAAAAAGATATGGATACATCACAATGTACTGGCAAATCCACAGTAAGGGTTTGTTATAGCAGGTCCAAGTGAGTAACAACTGTTCTCAGGATAAATTGAAGCAAAAATGAAGTCCCGACCATTCCTGTTCATTTCCCTTTTGAAGTAGGGTCTCTGGTCATCCATTTGATAGCATTCCACTCACATGATTACAATGGGATATGGTTAATGTTTGAATCATTGTGTTTTTGCAAAGTGTCTTCAACATCACAAATGCTTCTGTGATGAATGTTACATAATGCAGCGTACATTATTATGGAGATTTTGTAAACTTGCCATTGAAAAAATATCTTTTTGCTGTTTCCTGTTATTCTAATATTGTTGAATTAAATAAAACTTTTGCCAGTTTATTTTAATGAATTTGAACTTTGATCTTCTTTGTCACATTACTGTTATATCAGTATTGCGAAAGTACTCATACTGATCGTCTTCAAAATGATCCAATTTCCGTTTACTTTGCCTTCATTAATGAGCAGCTATACTGTTGACAAGCTTCTTGCAGCCCACACGCATATGACCTGAATACTGGGCCCAGGTCCCCACAGTCACGGCCCAGCGACCAACACTGGCCATTACAACCACAGCTGCAACCTGATTACTGCCCCAACAAGTTCCACAGTATGACTCTGCAAAGATGTCAAGTAAGTGCTGAGCCCAAGTGGTCTTAAATGTAATGCATCACAAAGTGTAAAGTTTGGGGATTTGGTGAGAGTGGGAATATGGTGCAGACGGGGAAAGATTTGCTGCTTTTTATCTCCAATATGTATGGTGGTTTACAGTACAGGAAAATATTTAACCCACTTATAATTCAAGCTAGATCACATACAGCTGAAAAGTGAGACAATTGCTCAAGTTTTTCATCTTCCCTCCTCAGGAATACCAAATCGCAAATAATCACAGCAATTTATGCCACAAAAGAAAAGGGTGCTGATTGGCTGGTAAGTGCTAGATAAAAAGTTTTAACAACATGACCTTCTTTTCAGCTATATTCAAGTTCTGACTACCAAGCGACCGCTAGATCAAATAACAAATTTTGACTAAAATTATAAGCCAAGTTAATTAAATACATAGATGAATTAATTAAATAAATAAAACAAGGTTATACAGGAATGCCAATGCATTGGAACTGCAGTACATGGAAGATTAGGGAGATACTGCAACACCAGACAACCACATCCACTGTACAGACTACATCGCAAGGAACTTCAGTTCAAAATTGTTGAACTGGTGTGAGTGTAGACATTGTGGAGCATTAGGGAAGGGAAAGGTTGTTGAACACGTTGATCCAAGCTGTAGAGACAGCCCTTAAGTTAAAAAATGATAAAGGTCTGGTTAGTGTTCAAGGACAGGAGAGTGCACCTGCAATTCAAGCAGTAAGAGCACCTCAGGTGCAGTGCTGGAGGAATCTCAGCCTCAGTCAATATCCAACAGGCAAGATGTTCTTGGTACTTGTGTGGGGAAGGCAAAATCTTCAGGTTAATGAGAAACCCTAACACAGTGTTACAGTGCAAATGGCTGTTCATGCAGGAAAAGGAATGTGTTAGCTATAGTGGACAGTATAGTCGAGAGCCTGGGCTACACAGTGAGGCGCTGTAGATTGTGTTGCTTGTGAGTTAAAGAAATCTAATCACGGCTGGAGAAGAATTTTGAACAAGAGGAAGAAAACCAGTTGTAATCATCACAATCACAGTGACAGAATGAGGAATTAAGTTTTATTGAGCAGTTAGGGTTTGAATTAAAATGCGTAGGTAATAATCACTGCATTGCATACTTAGAATAGGATCAAACAAATCAGTTAAAAGCATGCCTCACAGGGTGGCGTGGGAAACAGGCTTCGATTCATGGATCACTAGTCTCAGTGTTGGGGGAAAGGGAACAGGACTGAGATAAGGAGAACTATTTTCACTCAGACCATTGTGAATCTTCAGAATCCTGTACCTTAGAGGGTTGTGGATTGTTCAGCATTCTCAAAGCTGAAATCAACAGGTTATTAGTTTGTGAAGGAATCACAATGGCCAGATGGCTTACGCTCCTGTTACTTATTTTTAAATTAAAGAGTAAACAAATTTGTATTAACTGCATTGTAAATAATTGGGAAGTGAAAGTGGACACGTAACATTTTGTTTACGAGGATGAAATAACATTCACTCCTCACATTAACATCTACCTTTGTCTTTTTTGAAGTCCAGTGCATCTTGTTTGTCCGTTACAATTTCCTTCATGTTGACCACACTGGTATGATTGAGCTGACGAAGGATCTTGATTTCTCGAATGGCCGTGATCGGAAATCCCTCCTTTTCGTTATCCAGCCGTACCTTTTTAAGAGCAACCATCTCGCCTATTAGAAGAGAAAGAGTCTCCAATTTATGACAGCCAGTGATATGGGAAGAAGTCTCTACTGCTTCAGGTGGGTGCAAATGAAGAAAATTGATTTGTCTGCAATATACAACTGTCAGCATAATGCTGGTACAGCACGAGAATACTCTGCTGTTGAATGGACTACCTTTATTTAAACTTCAGTCAGCGCTTAGTACAAGTACCAACCTCATAACATTTGAAGGAGAGCAGAAAGTCAGGAGCACAAAAAGTGACTAAGCACCAACCGTCTGTTACTTCATTATGGTTATCCTTGTATTCAGTGCATCTTAATGAGGTGTGAACCAACAAGTAAGCATAGCTGTTTCTGGGGTCCAAAAGATACGGAGTGCTTAAAACGCTTTAACTAGCAACTTGAAATGGAAATGAAGGCATAAAGCCATTATGTTCTTTTGCCCAATATAAGTATTTTAAACATGGGCCTTTCAAGAATTGGGGTAACACTATATCATGGACTTAACATAGATTGAGGAGATCCATACCCAAGTGCCATGGGATCAAATGGCAGTCCCAGCCAGCTCAGACAGGTGAAAGAGCTGAAAGCACAGAATGAATGTGTTCACTAGCTCACCATTTCTACAAAAGGTGATGGCAGCAGACTCAAAAACTACATTGCACAGCAGAAAAATGCAGCAGACTGCTCACAGCAGAGAGAAACAATCAGGCATCATTAACACCAAAATGGCATTTCTCATCAAGAAAAGCGCAAAGGATCATAATCACAAACCTTAAACATCAAAACACAAATTTGAAGTACAATGTTCTGGATCTCCTGTATGTAGAAAGCACAAGTTTCTGAATCACTAATTACCTGTATCTTTATCCTTCGCCTTGTAAACTTGCCCATATGTCCCTTCACCAGTGATTCCAATGATGTCAAATTTATCCACACATCGCTTGCCCCAGTCACTCTCAGTCTCCTTTTTCTCACCATAGCGGGGACAACAGATTCTTTAAAAAATTAAGACAGGTGTCAGTGGAATAATAACTAGCCACCATCTGGATCAACAAACCACCACTTAGCAACTGTAAGTCCAGGATTAGTTCCATTTTTTTCCAAAGCTAGTAACTCTCGGATACAGTTCCACACACACTGACTCTCACTGGGATACAGTTCCACACACACTGACTCTCACTGGGATACTGTCCCACACACACTGACTCTCACTGGGATACAGTTCCACACACACTGACTCTCACTGGGATACAGTTCCACACACACTGACTCTCACTGGGGTACAGTTCCACACACACTGACTCTGACTGGGATACAGTCCCACACACACTGACTCTCACTGGGATACAGTTCCACACACACTGACTCTCACTGGGATACAGTCCCACACACACTGACTCTCACTGGGATACAGTGCCACACACACTGACTCTCACTGGGATACAGTTCCACACACACTGACTCTCACTGGGATACAGTTCCACACACACTGACTCTCACTGGGATACAGTCCCACACACACTGACTCTCACTGGGATACAGTTCCACACACACTGACTCTCACTGGGATACAGTTCCACACACACTGACTCTCACTGGGATACAGTTCCACACACACTGACTCTCACTGGGGTACAGTTCCACACACACTGACTCTCACTGGGATACTGTCCCACACACACTGACTCTCACTGGGATACAGTTCCACACACACTGACTCTCACTGGGATACAGTTCCACACACACTGACTCTCACTGGGATACAGTTCCACACACACTGAATCTCTAATGCCAGACCTGTTGGGCTGCACGTGGGGCATACAGGAACTGGTGTGATAGAAATGAACTGATTTTCTGCAGTTGGGTGACTGCAACTGATAGAAAAGGAATGACTGGTGCAACAAACATGTAGACAGTGTCTTTCACCATTCATACATCGGGTTTCTGCTATCCTGTCTTCCAATCCATTTCCAACATTGTGGTGTTCAAGGAATTCTGTAATTGCAGATCAGGCCATTTCACTGCCAGTTATGTTATTCAACATTTGAGAATGAATCTAACCCCTGGCTGCCTGATCAACAATTTAGAGACACAACCTCCAACAAACAAAGGCTGGTATGAGGCCAGGATCACGAAGATATTTATCGTCAGATATCCTTACTTGGGCCTCTTTTTAAGGACTGGTTGAGATGGAGGTGGTGTCTTCTGTTCTGGGGAATCTGGCGATGACTGATCTGTTCCAGGGAGTTCCGGCGGGAGTGGGAGGTCTGCCAGTAAATGCCTTGTTCTTTGGTCTCTGTCTTTCTTGGCAGGTTTTACAGGCTGGATTTCCTTTGGACTGAAATAGAAACAACATTACATTACCAAAAAAGGGGGTACCTAGGAATGGTTGGTGCTGGTTTATTGGTACCAGGGAAGAGGAGGCAGGGAAGGATGAGTCAGAGTACATGGTAGAATTTGTTTAATTCAAGAAAAGGTGTTTCAGTGAAGGCCTTTCACCCTCTGGACTCCTCCTACCTCACACTGGCTACAATCCTTCATTAGAGTTCATGACATTAGCTTCCATGGCAAGCTGGGTGAGTGGGCAAATGCATGGCAGATGCAGTATAATGTGGATAAATACGAGATTATCCATATTGGTAACATAAACACAAAGACAGATTATCTGAATTGGTATAAATTGAAGGGAGTGTGCAAAAAGACCTGGGTGTCCTCATACCCCAGTCACTGAAGGTAAACATGCAGGTGCAGGAGGCGGTAAAAAAAGGCAAATGTTACGTTGGCCTTCATTGCGAGAAGTTTCAAGTACAGCAGCAAGTATGTCTTGCTGCAATTATACAGGGCCTTGTTAAGACCACACGTGGAATACTGTGTATAGTTTTGGTCTCCTTATCTATGGAAGAATGTTCTTGCTGAAATGCAGTGAGGTTTACCAGAATAATTCCTTGGGTGGGAGAAATGACACATACTGAGAGATTGAGTCTGTTAGGATTATAGCAACTGGACTTTAGGAGAATGAGAGGATCTCATAGAATCCAATAAAATTCTAACAGGCCTAGACAGGGTAGAAGCAGGGCAAATGTTCCCAATGTGGGGGTGTCCAGAACAGGGGACACATTAGAGGAACATTTTAGGGTGGAGATGGAAAGAAATTTCTTTGCCCAGAGAAGGTGAGCTTATGGAATTTGCTATCACAGAAAGCAGTTGATGTCAAAACATTTTATGTTTTCAAAAAGGAGCTAAGTATAGCTCTTGGGGCAAAGGGGATCAAAGAATATGAGGGGAAGGTGAGATCAGACTATTGTGTTGGATGCTCAGGTACGATCATAACAAAAGGTGGAGCAGGCCAAAGGGCCGAATGGCCTCCTCCTGCTCCTAGTTTCGAAGTTTCGATGTTAGGGACAGTATTTTTTAAAATGTTAATGATTATTTGTGATCAAACTGGAACACAGAGAAAGACATTAACTTTAATTCACTGTATAGCAAAAGGATCTCAAAAATACAGCTGAACTCAGCTTGTTATAACAATAAAGAATTCCTGGTCTGTTACACATTACCAAGGAATGCTGCCATCTCTGCCTCCAACCCAGCAATGCAAAGTCTCTTTCTCTGCCCCTGGTACATGCAGTCCCGCCCTGTCTGCATGCGCTGCGCCCGGCCCCGCCCTCTCTACATGCGCTGCGCCCGGCCCCACCCTGTCTGCATGCGCTGCGCCCGGCCCCGCCCTCTCTGCATGCGCTGCACCCGGCCCCGCCCTCTCTGCATGCGCTGCACCCGGCCCCGTCCTCTCTACATGCGCTGCACCCGGCCCCGCCCTCTCTGCATGCGCTGTGCCCGGTCCCACCCTGTCTGCATGCGCTGTGCGCAGCCCCGCCCTCTCTACATGTGCTGTGCGCAGCCCCGCCCTCTCTGCATGCGCTGCGCCCGGCCCCGCCCTCTCTACATGCGCTGCGCCCGGCCCCGCCCTCTACATGCGCTGTGCGCAGCCCCGCCCTCTCTGCATGCGCTGTGCGGCCCCGCCTTCTCTACATGCGCTGCGCCCGGCCCCGCCCTCTCTGCATGCGCTGCGTGCGGCCCCAGCCTCTCTGCATGTGCTGCGCACGGTCCCGCGCTCTCTGCATGTGCTGCCGCAGTCCCGCACTCTCTGCATGTGCTGTGCACAATCTCGCGCTCTTGGCCCATGCTGTGTGCAGTTCCGTGCTCTCTGCATGTGCTGCGCACAATCCCGCGCTCTTGGCCAGTGCTGTGTGCAGTCCTGCGCACAATCCCGCGCTCTTGGCCCTTGCTGTGTGCAGTCCCGTGCTCTCTTCATGTGCTGCGCACAATCCCGTGCTCTTGGCCCGTGCTGTGTGCAGTCCCGTGCTCTCTGCATGTGCTGCGCACAAACCTGCGCTCTTGGCCCTTGCTGTGTGCATCCCGTGCTCTCTGCATGTGCTGCGCACAATCCCGCGCTCTTGGCCCGTGCTGTGTGCAGTCCCGCGCTCTCTGCATGAGCTGCGCACAATCCCGCGCTCTTGATCCTTGCTGTGTGCAGTCCCGTGCTCTCTGCATGTGCTGCGCACAATCCCGCGCTCTTGGCCCGTGCTCTGTGCAGTCCCGCGCTCTCTGCATGTGCTGTGCACAATCCCACGCTCTTGGCCTGTGCTGCGTGCAATCCTTCATCTTCAGCCCATCCTGTTCGCAGTCTCTCACTCTCGGCCCCACACTCTTGGCTCATGCTATGCGCATCCCCTGCCCACTGCAAAGCACAGAGCAGCTAATCAGACAATAGCTCTTCAAAATTAAATACAACTTTACACGAATAAAGGGTAACTGTGCCTCAGTGGGAACCTGGTGCATTGCAATCTTCTTTTGGGAAGTTAGATGCATCGTTTTGCTGTCTGACAGAAGTGTTTATTACAGGAAATTTCTGCCCTCTCACTCATCATGTGATTTGTTGTTGCTGTTAGCTATCTGCTCTGGGTTCATCAATTGGTTTCAGACTGCTCGTTATAAACCAACTGATCAGACCATTGGGTTGGTTCTGAGAGATGCACAACTCCTAGAAACAGATGGAGGGAAGATCAAACACCACCGAGCATTGAAACCCAGGTCTGGGTCAGAATGTACATTCCACTTTAGATACGTCAAGGGACATATTGTACTTGAGTGAGATAGCTCAAAATATATTGAGACTCTGAGGATTGATGAGCTCCATGGGTTAACCAGATTGGAATGAAACAGCACCACTTTGGCAGTGCTGGCATCCTGGCCTTTGTGAAAATGATGAGCTGAGGAGGAGGCAGGAAAATCTCAGCCTTGCAAAAGCAGTTTCCTTTATGAAACAGGAATGAGGAGGGACACATTATGTGAACGTCATTCCCGGAACACATGCAGATCATTCCCGGATGTACGCGGGTCATTCTCAAAATATAAACATATCGATTTCCAGAACATGTACATATTATCCCCAGATGCATACAGATCATTCCCAAAATCTGCACAGGTCATTACCAGAATGTATACAGGTCACAGGCATGTGCACTGATCATTCTCAGAATGCGTACAGATCTTTCCCAGAACGTGTACAGACTATTCCCAGAACACACACAGATCAATCCCAGAGCACGTATGAATTATTTCAGTGTATACAGATCTCTCCCACTGTATGTATAGATCATTCAGAGGGTGTACATATCAGCTTGAAGCTTTTCCAGACAATAACGCATTTGTATTTGTGACAGGCACTAAGGAAAAGGAACTGAGGCCTATTCCAGGATGGCTATTTGCAACATTTTTCAGAATGAGCCTGACTTCCTGATCTGCTATTGCAATATCGTTCAATCTGACACAAATTTCTTACCTTTCTATATCATCTTCGCCAGGAAGGAGAGGGGGCAATGGCAGCGGCGGCAATGTTGAAGTCAGTAAGGGCATAACTGAGTTCAGCATGGGTGGCATGGGGAGCACACTGCCCAACACTGTGGTCCGCAATGGTTGTTGCTGAGAAATGGGTGTTGGGTGGGTCAAAACTGGTACAGGAGCCAACGCAGGTACAGGTATAGATGCTGGTGGCAATGGTAATGACAAAGCTGCTGGGAGCTGCACTGTGGTTATTGGTGATGGTGCTTCAGTCAGAATCTCTGACAGAGGCTGCAACTGATTCAGAGTCACTTGCGGTAGGGGGGGAGGTGGAAGAACAGGTGCTGGGGGCAGTGTTACCGGGGGAGATGTCGGAGGTAATGGTGGTGGAGCGGAACCTGAAGGAGGAAGTGGAGGTTTTTCCAGATCACTTTCATTTGGTAATGGCGGCACAGTCTTCTCCTTTGGTGTTCCCAACTCATATCTCACCACCGGTGATTTGGATTCTTTTACCAACGATGTCAACGGGGAGACTACAGGGCTATCCACCAATATTTCACTGTTTATTTTTAGCTCTGGAATCACCTCTTCTGAAACATCTTCCTCCATCTTCACAGTCATTGTGTTGGAAATTTCAATGGGTGAAAGTGGCTTCTCATTCTTTGCTATTTTAGTCAATTTCTTCACATCTTTCAGTGCTGCCACAGAGGGTGTGCTGCTGGAACCAGCACTGACAGCACTTGTTTTAGAAATGCTCCCAGCCAAAGCTTTCGGCTCTTTTGAGTCTTTTGCGCTGGACTTTGCAGCCACAGCAGCTCTTGCCCTTTTGGTTTTGCTCAGCTCAGCACCAAGACTTGATTTGAGGGTAAACCGGCTTGGTGAAATACTTGAATGCCGACTTCGTGAACGGGATTGCCTGTGCTTACTGCGTGACCGTGAGTGCCTTGAATACCCCGGACTCCGGCTCCTCGATTTTACTGACCTCCTGTGGAGAGAAACATACTCAATCAAAACACAAATAATTGAGGTTATCCCCACAACAATATGTCAAATAACAAGCAGGGACTGAAAAACAGTTGCACGAGGACACAATCTTCAACAGATTAACAGAGAGTGTACACATTCTGCCATCCTAATGCAATTCTAGACCAATCCATATGGTCCATTTTCACAAACACTCCCCTGGACAGTCAACTTGAACACATGCTGCAACACTAACACAACACAAATACACTGAAATCATTTAGAACCCTGGCCAATACATCCCATTGGCCGCTTGCCCTCACTTATACACCTCAGGAGATGTGTTACTGCATCTGAGGGTCAAAGAGAGTGGGTATGAGAAACAGCACACGCTGTGTCATCCCAATCCTGTCCAACAGGCTAAGCCGAGTGATTTGTTACCTCCTGAATGTCTTGGGCACTTTTAACTCTGCAGCCTCACATTTGATCACCTGCCTGTATTCATCTTTATAAATTGTAGTTTGTGATTTCACCAGATATCCATCCAGTTCCGTCTCAGAAAAAAAATTCTGTGTTACCACTGACTGGTATGAACATATGAGAGGGTTGCAGCAGCGGAGTGGAAAGCCGGCACATGACAGCAAATTCAGGGCTCAGATGTGAGCCATCAATAATTCCTGGTCAGCTGAGAAGGAGATTGCACATGGATTCGTGCCCTTCTCATTTAACCACAACAGAATTTTAAGAGTAAACTGTATTTCAACGGGAGTGACAAGGAACAGGTTCTCAGAATGGAGTGCCAAGTGTAACTGTTTGAATGGCCTATGAACAGGGAAAAGCAGAGCCACTCAATGGGGCTGCAAGGCTTCAGAAAGCTGAGAAGAAATTAAAAATGCGCATTTATAAAGTACCTTTAACGTCGCATAATGTTGCAACATACTTTGCAGAACATCAAAGAAAATTTCACTCTAAGCCAAAGAAGGGACAGGTGAATCCATGGAGAGGTTGAGCCAAACAGCACAGACACCTTTAAGAGAATGTTAAGTATGCACATAAAGGAATAGGATATAAAATCAGAGAGTGGTAGAGCTTTGCAGCACAGAAAGAGTCCCTTTCGCCCATCATCTGTATGCTGGCCATCAGACACCTGTCTATTCTAATCCCATTTTCCAGCACTTGGTCCGTAGCTTTGTGTGCTGTGGTGTTTCAAGTGCTCATCTAAATGCTTCTTAAATGTTGAGGGTTTCTGCCTCCACCAGCCTCTCAAGTAGAGTTCCAGGTTCCCACCAAAAGGTTTCCTCAAATCCCCTGGTATTGACCCCTCCTCTAACAGGAAACGTTTCTTCCAATCTACAACATTTATATCACTCATAATTTTGTATACCTTGATGGAATTCCCCTTCAGTCTTTTCTGCTCCAAGGAAAACAACCCCAGCCTAACCAGTCTCTCTCCATAGCGGGAACATTTCAAACTTGGCAACATCCTGGTGAATCTCCTCTGCACCCCCTCTAGTGAAATCAATAAAAGCAAGTATCACACATGCCTTCTTCATGACCTTATCTACCTGTCCTGCTACCATCAGGAATAAGAACATCGAGTAGGCCATCTGGCCCCTCGAGCCTGCTCCGCCATTCAATAAGATCATGGCTAGTTTTTTCAAGGACTCAGTTCCATTTACCCGCCCACTCACCATAATCCTTAATTCCTTTACTGTTGAAAAATTTATCCATCCTTGCCTTAAAAACATTCAATGAGGCAGCCTCAACTGCTTCACTGGGCAGGGAATTCCACAGATTCACAACCCTTTGTGTGAAGAAGTTCCTCCTCAACTCAGTCCTCAATCTGCTCCCCTTATTTTGAGGCTATGCCCCCTAGTTCTAATTTCACCCGCCAGTGGAAACAACTTCTCTGTTTCTATCTTATCTACTCCCTTCATAATCTTGTATGTACCTATAAGATTCCTGCCTATACTTCTAAATTCCAATGAGTATAGTCCCAGTCTACTCAGTCTCTCCTCACAAGCCAACCCTCTCAACACCGGAATCAATCTAGTGAACCTTTTCTGCAAACCCTCCAGTGCCAATATATCCTTTCTCAAGTAAGGAGACCAAAACTGTACACAGTACTCCAGGTGTGGCCTCAACAGTACCTTATACAACTGCAACATAAGCTCCCCGTTTTTAAACTCCATCAATGAATGTCAAAATTCCATTTGGTGGCAGAGTGGTTAGCAATGCTGCCTCTCAGTGGCAGGGACCGAGGTTTTATTCCCAGCTTGGGTCACTATACGTGCGGAGTCTGCACATTCTCCCCACGTCTGCGTGGCTTTCCTCCAGGTGCTCCAGTTTCCTCCGACAGTCCGAAAGACATGGTGGTTAGGTGCACTGGCCACGCTAAATTCTCCCTCAATGTATCCAAACAGATGCCGGAGTGTAGTGACTAGGGGATTTTCACAATAACTTCATTGCATTGTTAATATAAGCCTACTTGTGACACAAATAAATAAACTTCAATTATCTGCTACACCTGCAAACCAACTTTTTGTGATTAATGCATAATCTTTAAACATGCACCCAAAGCTCCCTCTGATTCTCTGTCCTAGATCCTAGCAGTCATTGTAAATTCTCTTGCCTTGTTAGTCCTCCCAAATGCACCACCTCACTCTTTTCAGAATGAAATTCTATTTGCAACTGTTCTGCCCTTCTGACCAGCCCATCTGTCATCCTGTAATGTGAGGCTTTCCTCCTCGCTATTTACCACACCACCAATTTCCATGTTCTGTGAGCTTACTAATCATACCTGCCACATTTTTTATCTTGATAAGGTGAGATGAAGGTGTGGAGCTCAAGCACCAAGAGGGATGGATGGACCAAATGGCCTGTATGTGTGCTGTAGATTCTTTGGAATGAATTTTAAGGAGCACTTTAAAGGAGAAAGAATAGTGATGTGGAGAGGTTTAGGGAGGGGATTCCAGAACCTAAAGTGGACATGATGGGTGTACAGCAAGGTAAATGGAATAGTGCTGTTTATTGCACGGGGGGTATAAAAGTAGAGATGTTTTGTCACAGTTGAACATGAACAAGAGTTGAACTCCAGAGTTGAGGCGAGAGACAAGCCTTGGCATCGGGTTAGCATTTGACTGGAAGTGGCAAGCAGGAATGATGGTAAAACTGGAGTCAGTGGGAATCGGGGGAAAACTCTCTGCTGGTTGGAATCACATCTGGCACAAAGGAAAATGGTTGTTGGATGTCAGTCAGCTCAGTTCCATGACTTTGCTGCAGGAGTTCCCCATGGGATTACCACTGACCAGAAACTGAACTGGGACCAGCCATATAAATACTGTGGCTACAAGTGCAGTTCAGAGACTGGGAATTCTGCAAGATTAACTCACTTCCTAAGTTCCCCCCAAAAGCCATTCACCATTCACAAGACACGAGTCAGGAATGTAATGCAATATTGTCCACTGGATGAGCACAACTCCAACAACACTGAAGAACTCACGATGCAGGAGGGAGCAGCCAGCTCAATTGGCACCATATTAATAAACATTCACTCCCTCTACCACCAACTCACAGTGGCTGCTGTGTGTATCATCTACAAGATGCAGTGCATGAACTTATCAATGTTCCTTAGGTCAGTGGTTCCCAACCTTTTATATGTTACAGCCACTTCTATGCAGTTTAAGACACACCTATTTTCTCTGAACTGCCTTCTGGCAAAAGACTTTCTAAGGTGATTGTCAGTGTGCATTTTCTGTCAGAGAGAACAGTGATGCGGGCGGAAAGTCTGTGTTTCCATCTTAACTGTGCATGTGTGGGTGCCAAAAATCTGATTTCCACCATAAAAAGGCTGAGCTTCCACATCTGGAGTACCACTGCCTCAGATGGAAAAATGAAGGATGAGAAAAACCCTGCAACATAATGAAGAAAGAGAAGAAAGCTGCAGTGCAGATCAGAAGCATATTCTAATCTCATATTGAGGCACCGGCTAAACATAACTATAGATACAAGTTATTGGCCTGGTTTCAATATTGTGATTTTCAGAATACCACATGCTATTTTGTACATCTCACATTCTATGAGGGTACATGAGGCCCTTGTCTTCTCACTTTCTATGAGGGTACATGAGGCCCTTGTCTTCTCACTTTCTGTGAGGGTACATGGGGCCCTTGTCTTCTCACTTTCTATGAGGGTACACAGGGCCCTTGTCTTCTCACTTTCTGTGCGGGTACATGAGGCCCTTGTCTTCTCACTTTCTATGAGGGTACACAGGGCCCTTGTCTTCTCACTTTCTATGAGGGTACACAGGGCCCTTGTCTTCTCACTTTCTGTGAGGGTACATGGGGCCCTTGTCTTCTCACTTTCTATGAGGGTACACAGGGCCCTTGTCTTCTCACTTTCTATGAGGGTACACAGGGCCCTTGTCTTCTCACTTTCTATGAGGGTACACAGGGCCCTTGTCTTCTCACTTTCTATGAGGGTACACAGGGCCTTGTCTTCTCACTTTCTGTGCGGGTACATGGGGCCCTTGTCTTCTCACTTTCTGTGAGGGTACACGGGGCCCTTGTCTTCTCACTTTCTATGAGGGTACACGGGGCCCTTGTCTTCTCACTTTCTGTGAGGGTACATGGGGCCCTTGTCTTCTCGCTTTCTATGAGGGTACACAGGGCCTTGTCTTCTCACTTTCTGTGCGGGTACACGGGGCCCTTGTCTTCTCACTTTCTGTGAGGGTACACGGGGCCCTTGTCTTCTCACTTTCTATGAGGGTACACGGGGCCCTTGTCTTCTCACTTTCTGTGAGGGTACACAGGGCCCTTGTCTTCTCACTTTCTGTGAGGGTACACGGGGCCCTTGTCTTCTCACTTTCTGTGAGGGTACATGGGGCCCTTGTCTTCTCGCTTTCTGTGAGGGTACATGGGGCCCTTGTCTTCTCACTTTCTGTGAGGGTACACGGGGCCCTTGTCTTCTCACTTTCTATGAGGGTACACGGGGCCCTTGTCTTCTCACTTTCTGTGAGGGTACATGGGGCCCTTGTCTTCTCGCTTTCTGTGAGGGTACATGGGGCCCTAGTCTTCAGCTCCAGGTCCCGTTGATCACGCGCATGGCTCTGAGCAACATTGAGAAATCGAAACCACGCATGCACAGGAGGCCTGAGGGTCATCAGCTTTCGCAGATGCTGATCACAGGGCTGAAGACAAAGGTTGCCTTTCGTTTAATTACCTGAATTTTGAATCTTCCTTCCTGGCACAATTGAGGTGTCTTCACAGCACACTGGTTGGGAATTACTGCCTCAGACAGCACTTTCTAAACCCACAACTACTACTATCTAGAAGAATCAGGGCAGCAGACACATAGGAGCACCACCACCGGCAAGTTCCCCTACAAACCACTCACCATCTACTTGAACCACTTGAAAATGCATCATTTCGTTTCTGTCACTTGGTCAAAATACCGGAACTTTCTTCCTAACAGCACAATGGGTACATCTACATTTCATGGAATGCAACAGTTCAAGAAGGCAGCTCACCACTACCTTCTGAAGAAAAATTAGGGATGGACAATAAATGCTAGTCTAGCCAGCAATGCCCACATCCCATAAATGAATAAGAAAAAAGTTGTATGGAGCATTGGTGAGAACACATCTTGAATACTGTGCACAATTTTGTCTCCTAACTTAAGACCATTAGTGCATTAGAAGAAATTCAGAGAAAAGTGTCTCAGTTGACTGCATATGACCAAAGGATGTAAGAGCAGAAATAGGCCCTTAGCCCACCAATCTGTTCTGCCATTCAATGAAAACATGACTGATCTGAAACGATAATCCTCAACCCCCCAACCCTTGATTCCCTTACTGATTAAAAATCCGTCTATCTCAGTCTTGAACATACTTAATGACCAGCGTCTTTAGCTCCCTGCAATAAAGAATTCCACAGATTCACTCTTCCCAAGAGAAGAAATTCATCTTCATCTCTGTCTTAAAAGGGTGACCTTGTCCTCTAAGGTCATGCCCTCCAGTCCTAGACTTTCCAACAAGGGTAAACAGGCTCTCAGCATCTACCCTGTCTGTACAGGCCCAATCTATTCAACCTCTCCTCAGAAGAAAATCCCTCTGTACCTGGGATCAACCAAGTGAACCGTCTCTGGATTAACTCCAATGCCAGTAAATCTTTCCTCAGATAAGGGGACCAAAACTGTTCACAGTATTCCAGGTGTGATTTAACAAATGTCTTGTATAGTTTCAACAAAACATCCCTATTTTTATACTCTATTTCCTTTGAAATAAGGGACAACATTTCATTTGCCTTCCCTATTAAGATAGGGTAGAGGTAGAGAGATTCTTTCCACTTGGAAAGAAAACCAGAACTAGAGGGCACAGCCTCAAAATAATTGGGGGGGGGGGGGCAGTGGTGGTGCAGCTTAGAACGGAGTTGAGGAGGAACTTCATCTCTCAGAGGATGATGAATCTCTGGAATTCTCTACCCACTGAAGTAGTGGAGGCTACCTCGTTGAATATGTTTAAGTCACAAGTAGATAGATTTCTGATCAATAAGGGAATTAAGGGTTACGGGGAGCAGGCGGGTAAGTGGAACTGATCCACTTCAGATCAGCCGTGATCTTATTGAATGGCGGGGCGGCTCGAAGGGCTAGATGGCCTCCTCCTGCTCCTATTTCTTAAGTTCTATTACCCGCTAAAATTGCATGCCAGCCTTTTCTGAATTATGCACAAGGACCCTCAAATCCCTCCATGCTGCAACTTGCTGCAGACTTTTTCCAGTTAAATAAATTCTGCTCCTTTATTCTTCTTACCATAATGCCAAGTTTTTGCCCACTCAATCTGTCTATATCCCTCTGGAGGCTCTTGGCGTTATCCTCACCACTTGCCTTCCCATCTATTTTTGTGTCATCTGCAAGCTGGCAACAGTACATTCATTTTCCTCATCCAAGTCATTAATATATATTAATATCTATTATATGAATAACATATACTGTAAATATTTTTGGTCTCTCCACTAGTTACAGGTGACCATCCTGAAAATTATTCGAACTCTCTCTTCTATGAGTCAGCCAATTCTCTTTCCAATAAACAACCCCCAACACCATAAGCTTTCAACTTATTAATTAGGCTTTTTAGTGGTAAGTTATCAAACACATTTTGGAAATCCAAGTACATTACATCCACTGGTTTCCCCTATATCTATCCTGCTTGTCATCATCTCAAAGAATTCCAATAAATTCATCCAGCATGAATTCTCCTTCATGAAGCCATGCTGACGCTGCTTGATTATACTGTGCATTTCTAAATGCTCTGCTATTATATCCTTTATAAGGGACTCTAACAATTTCCCAATGGCAGACGTTAAGCTAACTGGCTGACACTTAGCTGTTTTTTTTATCTCCCTTCCTAACGGTGTTACACTGGTAGTTTTCCAGTCCTTTGGGACTTTTCCAGAATTTAGGATTCTTAAAAGATTACTACCAGTGCTTTCACTATCTCTGTAGCTACTTCCTTTAATATCCTAGGATGCAACCATCGGCTCCAAGGGACATATCAGTCTTCAGCTCCATTTAGATTCCCTAGTACATTTTCTCGAGTGATTTATTTGATTTGATTTATTACTGTTATATGTATAACATACAGTGAAAAGTATTGTTTCTATCGTGTTATACAGATTGTTTTAATTTCCTCCACCCTCTCCCCTTTTTGTCCCTTGATTATTTAGTATTTTTGGAATTTATTAGTGCCTTCCTCCAGGAAGACTGACACCAAGAATTTTAATCCCTCAGTTATTTCCTGGTTCCCAATTATCACCCTTCAGCCTCCTACACTCCAGAGAAAAAAGTCTCAGTCTATCCACTCTCTCCTTATAACTCAATCCATCAAGTCTAGCTGGCATCTTAATAAATCTTTTCTGCACCCTTTCTAGTTTAATAATATGCTCTCTATAATAGGATGACCAGAACTCTAAACTGTGGCCGTACCAATATCTTGTACAATTTCAACAAGATGTCCCAACTCCTGTATTCAATGTTTTGACCAATGAAACCAAACATGCTGAATGCCTTCTGCACCATTCTGTCCACCTGTGACTCTACTTTCATGGAACTATGAACATGTACTCCAAGGTCGCTTTGTTCTATAACTCTCCTCAATGCCCTACCATTAAGATCAGGATCCCACTGCAATTGGAGATAACCTTCTTCACTGAGCACTGTGCCACAAATCTTGGTGTCATTTGCAAGCGTATTAACCATTCCTCCTAAATTCTCTTCCAAATAATTATTATAAATGACAAATAACAGCGGACATAGCACTGATCCCCTCAGCTCAACTTGTCCATGCCGCTCAATTTTTACGACTAAACAAGCCCCAATTGCCTGCGTTTGGCCCAAATCCCTCTATTCCCATCTTACCCATGTAATTGTCTAAACGCTTTTTAAAAAGAAAAAAATGTACCCTTCTCTCCTACTGCCTCTGGTAGCTCACTCCAGACACTCACCACCCTCTGTATGAAAACAATTCTGCACTGGACCCATCTGTATCTCTCCCCTCTCATCTTAAAACTTATGGCATTTAGTTTTAGACTCCCCTCCCTTTGGGAAAAGATGTTGACTAGCTACCTCATCTATTTATTTTGTGCCCAATACTTCTTGCATGTAAGTAAAGAGCCATTAATTTTGCTTTATTACCATCTTTTGCCCTCCTTTGACCCCATCTGCTGATTTTTTTTTGTTTGTAGATTCTGTCCCTTTGTGTTAGACTGTGCTACCTTGCCGTCTGGCATGTCCTTGTGCTTTGTAAGCCTACACATCCCCTGTGAAGGATGACTTTATGGGGAAAGGTTGGACAGAAAGATCCTGTATCCATTGGCGTTTAGAAAATTGAGCAGTGATTTTTTTTGAAATATATAAAATTCTAAGTGGATACAACAGAATGAACAGAAACATGTTTCCCCTTGCAGGAGAGAGTACAAACAGTGGACACTTTAAAATAAAGCGGTTCCTTTAGATACAGATGGTGGGTTTTTTTTCTCTCAGTCATGAATCTGTGACATTCTCTTTCCCAGAGGTAGGATCAGTGAATATTTTTAATGCAGAGGTAGATAGATTTTAGTCTAACAAGGGAATAAAAGGGTTATCAGAGGTCCACAGAAACAGACTGTAAGGGCTGGATAGCCTATTCCTGTCCTAATTAAAGTTGAAGGAATGTGGTGCCAATGGTGTAGCGATTAAAATTGAGTTGTGCGACAGGCCAAATTGGGGAAGCATTGAGATAGTGGAAGGTTGTAGTGCTGCAGGAGATTACAGAGAAAGGGAGGGACAAGGCCATGATTAATAATTACAGTTAATAATTATAAATTTGAATACTGTTGAATGGAGACATTTTGCTGAAGCTTTTCATCTTGCACTCATCAGATCAAATCCAGATCTCAGAGACATAAAAATTTGTACTACAGGAAAAAAGGGTGCTGACTAATTCACAAGTTGACCCTGATTTGCTGAAGTGCTGTCATAGAGAAAGCGTTGGGAAATTAGAGCCCAGGAATTCAAAATGGCACAAAATGATGCATGGGTCTCTGCATGCAAAAGTATATTGTTTCTAGCAATTGTAAATGAGCCGCATTACCAGCTTGACTGGTTATCTTAAGGTAATTATTTGCGTAACTATTAGCGTAACTATTAGCACACTCAGGATTGTTCGGCAAGTGCTGCCCATTCATGGAATCCCATTTAACATGAGATACTTTGTTTGCAAGTTTAGGTTGCTTGAGCACGGTTTGTACCCTGCCTATTATAAATAACCAAAGGAACACACTGTTTAAATTTCACGCACTATCAGAATGACAGCCAATGCAGATCAGCAAGCATAGAGATGACAGGTGAACAGGGCTGGCTGCAAGTTCTGATGCACAAAGTAAACTATTGAGAGTGCTGGAAAATGTGCAAGACTTTCAGGGAAGAGTAGGGGCTTGTGACTAATTGGATAAATCTTACTGTGCTCTGTCAGTCTATAAGAATGCAAAGTGGGAACATACCAGGAGAGCACTGGAATTGGTGACTCGAGTTAATCAAAATATGGATGGGCATTTCAGCAGCACAAGAGGTGATATTGTGGTGGAGGCGAGTGATCGTCCAGAAATGGAGTAGGTAGAAACGATGAGGAAATGAGTTGGAAGCTCAGCTGAGGGTCGAATAATACTGAGGTAGTAAACAGTGTGACAGTGTCTCAGACAGCAGCCAGACAGAGGGCTGGAGTTGGTGGCCAGGGAACACGTTTTACAGCAGGAACTGAACGCAATAGTTCAGTCCTTCCCAGATTTAAATTTCAGACTGCACTTCAATATTTAATCTCCAAACTGCCTGAATATGGCACCTCTCACATCCATACCCATCCTTCCCAGAACTCCTGCCAATCAGGTTGCTCCCCCCACCACATCCTACTTCCCATCTAACGATGACAAAGGTGAACTGTCTGTAACCTTTGACACAGTGACCCCATGATCCTCCTGCCATGCCTCGCCATCACGGTCCAGCTGAGTGGGACAGCTCTCACCTGGTCCCACTGTCATCTCCATCACTGTAACCAGACAATCACCAGCAATGGCTTCTCATCCTGCTCCCACACTGCTGCCCCACATCCCCTATTGATCTGAGACCCCCTCCTGCCTCTCCTCCACATTCTGCCCCTCAGCAACATCACCTGACAATAAAGTGTCAAGTTCTTCATATTGGCTGATGGCAGCCAGCCCTACCTCGCAACCTGGTCAGGTCGAGCTGGCTGCTATCTCACAAACCAAAGGCTTGTCCACCATCCAGTACTGAAACAGCAAACATTTCCTCCAATTAAATGCTCTCATTCTATGCTGCTAACTTCATTCCCCAGCCTCAGCTCCATCCGACCCCCTGTCAACTCTCCGAGACGGTTCAAAACCTCGCTGTCGCATCTGACCCCAAGATGAGCTTCCAACCACACAACAGTCTCATCACTAACATCACCTCCATGATCACTGACTCTGTTCCTGCCTCAGCTAATCTGCTGTCAAAACCACTGTCGTTATAAAACTAAAATACTGCCAATGTTTGAGATCTGAAATAAAAACAGAAAGTGCTAGATACACGTAGCAGATCTAGCAGCGCATGGAGAAAGAAACATAAGAACATAAGAAATAGGAGCAGGAGTCGGCCATCTAGCCCTTCGAGCCTGCCCCGCCATTCAATAAGATCATGGCTGATCTGTCGTGACTCAGTTCCACATTCCCGCCCTCTCCCCATAACCCTTAATCCCTTCTCTTATCAAAAACCCATCAACCCGTTTCTTAAAAATATTTAGCGAGGCAGCCTCCACCACTTCAACGGGCAGAGAATTCCAGAGATTCACCACCCTTTGAGTGAAGAAGTTCCTCCTCAACTCTGTTCTAAACCGCCTCCCCTTTATCTTGAGGCTGTGCCCCCTAGTCCTACTATCCTTTCTGAGCGGGAAGAGTCTCTCCACCTCTATCCTATCCATCCCATTCATCATGTTATACGTCTCAATGAGATCTCCCCTCATTCTTCTAAACTCTAACGAATACAAGCCTAGTTTATTCAGCCTCTCCTCATAGCTCAATCCCCTCAACTCCGGTATCAGCCTAGTAAACCTACTCTGTACTCCCTCCAGGGCCAAAATATCCTTGCGCAGATGCGGCGCCCAAAACTGCACACAGTACTCCAGCTGCGGCCTCACCAATGCCCTATACAGCTGCAGCAAAACCTCCCTACTTTTATATTCAATCCCCCTCGCTATGAAGGCCAGCATCCCATTCGCCTTCCTGACCACCTGCTGCACCTGCAAGCTGGGTTTTTGCGACTCATGCACAAGGACCCCGAGGTCCCTCTGCACCGTCGCCTGCTGCATGATTTGACAGAGTGCATGATTTGATTGGTAAAACCCTCCTAGAGATCAACACAGCTGGGTTTAGAGTAAGGGATGGGGTCAGAAGGAAAGGAACAGAGGAAGGTTCCAGAAAGATGTCAGTATTGATAAGTTGCTGGAGCCTGAATTCACTCACACCCTGAAAAGAAGAGAAAAAGATTTTGTGTGTGTGTGTGGTGGTGGTTGGGGGGGGGGAACACGTGGGGGGCAGGGGGCGCAGGGGACGTGGGGGGGAGGGGGCGCAGGGGACGTGGGGGGGATGGGGCGCAGGGGACGTGGGGGGGGAAGAAGGGGGCACGGGGGACGGGGGGGGGGGGGGGGAAGGGGTGCGTGGGCCGGGGGGGGGGTGGGCAGTGGGGCACGTGGGGCGGGGGGGGAGGGGGCACATGGGGCAGGGGGGGAGGGGGCACGTGGGGCAGCGGGGAGGGGCGCGGGGGGGAGGGGGGCAGGGGGGGAGGGGGCGCAGGGGACATGGGGGGGAAGAAGAGGGCATGGGGGATGTGGGGGGGAGGGGATGTGGGGGGGGAGGGGGGAGGAGAAGGGGGCGCGGGGGAGGGGGGGTGGGGGAGGAGAAGGGGGTGCGGGGGACGTGGGGGGCAGGGAGCGTGTGGTCCGGAGGTGGGAGGGGGCGCGGGGTCCGGTGGGGGGAGGGGGCGCAGGGGGGAAGGGGCTTGGGAGGGAGGGATGCGGGGAAGGGGGTGCAGGGGGAGAGGGCGCGGAGAGAGAGGGCGCAGAGAGAAGGGGCGCGGTGGGGCGGGGGCACAGGCCAGGGGAAGGGGGCTAGGGGGCCAGGGGGAAGGGGAGGCGGGGAGGGGCCTGAGAGGAGGCGGGGGGAGGGGCCTGAGGGGAGGCGCGGGGAGGGGCCTGAGGGGAGGCGCGGGGAGGGGCCTGAGGGAGGCGGGGAGGGCCTGAGGGGAGGCGGGGGAGGGGCCTGAGGGGAGGCGGGGGAGGGCCTGAGGGGAGGCGGGGGGAGGGGCCTGAGGGGAGGCGGGGGGAGGGGCCTGAGGGGAGGCGGGGGGAGGGGCCTGAGGGGAGGCGGGGGGAGGGGCCTGAGGGGAGGCGGGGGGAGGGGCCTGAGGGGAGGCAGGGGGAGGGGCCTGAGGGGAGGCAGGGGGGGGGGCCTGAGGGGAGGCAGGGGGGGGGGCCTGAGGGGAGGCAGGGGGAGGGCCTGAGGGGAGGCAGGGGGAGGGGCCTGAGGGGAGGCAGGGGGAGGGGCCTGAGGGGAGGCAGGGGGAGGGGCCTGAGGGGAGGCAGGGGGAGGGGCCTGAGGGGAGGCAGGGGGAGGGGCCTGAGGGGAGGCAGGGGGAGGAGCCTGAGGGGAGGCAGGGGGAGGGGCCTGAGGGGAGGCAGGGGGAGGGGCCTGAGGGGAGGCAGGGGGAGGGGCCTGAGGGGAGGCAGGGGGAGGGGCCTGAGGGGAGGCAGGGGGAGGGGCCTGAGGGGAGGCAGGGGGAGGGGCCTGAGGGGAGGCAGGGGGAGGGGCCTGAGGGGAGGCAGGGGGAGGGGCCTGAGGGGAGGCAGGGGGAGGGGCCTGAGGGGAGGCAGGGGGAGGGGCCTGAGGGGAGGCAGGGGGAGGGGCCTGAGGGGAGGCAGGGGGAGGGGCCTGAGGGGAGGCAGGGGGAGGGGCCTGAGGGGAGGCAGGGGGAGGGGCCTGAGGGGAGGCGCGGGGAGGGGCCTGAGGGGAGGCGGGGGGAGGGGCCTGAGGGGAGGCGGGGGGAGGGGCCTGAGGGGAGGCGGGGGGAGGGGCCTGAGGGGAGGCAGGGGGAGGGGCCTGTGGGGAGGCAGGGGGAGGGGCCTGTGGTGAGGCAGGGGGAGGGGCCTGAGGGGAGGCAGGGGGAGGGGCCTTAGGGGAGGCGTTGGGAGGGGCCTGAGGGGAGGCGGGGGCAGGGGCCTGAGGGGAACCTGAAGGACCGTGGGGGGTGGCGGACTGAAGGGGGGGTGGGGGGGTGGGGTTCTGAAGGGGGGGTGGGGGGGTGGGGTTCTGAAGGGGGGGTGGGGGGGTGGGGTTCTGAAGGGGGGGTGGGGGGGTGGGGTTCTGAAGGGGGGGTGGGGGGGTGGGGTTCTGAAGGGGGGGGTGGGGGGGTGGGGTTCTGAAGGGGGGGTGGGGTTCTGAAGGGGGGGTGGGGGGGTGGGGGATGGGGTTCTGAAGGGGGGGGGGGTTCTGAAGGGGGGGTGGGGGGGTGGGGTTCTGAAGGGGGGGTGGGGGGGTGGGCTTCTGAAGGGGGGGTTCACTTCTGAAGGGGGGGTGGGGGGTGTGGGTCTGAGGGGGGGGGTGGGGGGGGGTGGGGGTCTGAAGGGGGGGTGGGGGGGTGGGGGTCTGAAGGGGGGGTGGGGTGTGGGGGTCTAAGGGGGGGTGGGGGTCTGAAGGGGGGGTGGGGGCGGTGGGGGTCTGAAGGGGGGGTGGGGGGGTGGGGGTCTGAAGGGGGGGTGGGGGGGTGGGGGTCTGAAGGGGGGGTGGGGGGGGGGTGGGGTCTGAAGGGGGGGTGGGGGGGGTGGGGGGTCTGAAGGGGGGGGGTGGGGGGGTGGGGTGGGGGTCTGAAGGGGGGTGGGGGGTGGGGGGGGGGTGGGGGGTCTGAAGGGGGGGTGGGGGGGGTGGGGGTCTGAAGGGGGGGTGGGGGTGGGGGTCTGAAGGGGGGGTGGGGGTCTGAAGGGGGGGTGGGGAGGTGGGGGTCTGAAGGGGGGGGGTGGGGGGGTGGGTGGTCTGAAGGGGGGGTGGGGGGGGTGGGGGTCTGAAGGGGGGGTGGGGGGGTGGGGGTCTGAAGGGGGGGTGGGGGGGTGGGGGTCTGAAGGGGGGGGTGGGTGGGGTGGGGGTCTGAAGGGGGGGGTGGGGGGGGTCGGAGGTGGGGAGGTGGGGGAGGTGGCGGTCTGAAGGGGGGTCGTGGGGGGAGGGGGGGGGTGGGGGGGTAGCAGGGTGGGTCTGAAGCGGGGGTGGGGGTGGCCGTCTGAAGGGGAGGTAGGGGGGTGGGGGGTGGGGGTGTGGCGGTCTGAAGAGGGGGTGGGGACCTGCGGTGGGTGGGGGTGAGGTGACCAGTTGGGGGGTAGAACATAGAACATTACAGCGCAGAACAGGCCCTTCGGCCCACGATGTTGCGCCAACCAGTTACAAAAACAATGACCCACTAACCTAAACCAATCCCTTTTTGTCCATAAACCTATCCACGGATCTCTTAAATGCCCCCAAACTAGGAGCATTTACAACTGCTGCAGGGCAGGGCATTCCAATCCCTCACCACCCGCTGGGTAAAGAACCTATCCCTGACATCCGTCTTGTAGCTACCTCCCCTTAATTTAAAGCCATGCCCCCTCGTGCTAGCTTTCTCCATCCGAGGAAAAAGGCTATCACTGTCCACCCTATCTAAACCTCTAATCATCTTATATGTTTCAATAAGATCCCCTCGCAGCCGCCTTCTTTCCAGCGAAAACAACCCCAAATCCCTCAGCCTCTCCTCATAGGACCTTCCCCTCCATACCAGGCAACATCCTAGTAAACCTCCTCTGCACCTTCTCCAAAGCCTCCACATCCTTCCTGTAATGTGGGGACCAGAACTGCACACAGTACTCCAAGTGCGGCCGCACCAGAGTTGTGTACAGTTGCAACATGACGCTGCGACTCCTAAATTCAATCCCCCTACCAATAAACGCCAAGACACCGTATGCCTTCTTAACAACCTTATCTACTTGACTCCCAACTTTCAGGGATCTATGTACACATACACCTAGATCCCTCTGCTCATCCACACTATTCAAAGTCCTCCTGTTAGCCCTATACTCGACACATCTGTTATTCCTACCAAAGTGAATTCCCTCACACTTCTCCGCATTAAACTCCATCCGCCACCTCTCGGCCCAGCTCTGCAACTTGTCTAAGTCTTCCTGCAAACTATGACACCCTTCATCACTATCTACCACACCTCCGACTTGGTGTCATCAGCAAATTTACTAATCCACCCAACTATACCCTCATCCAGATCATTAATAAAAATTACAAACAGCAGTGGCCCCAAAACAGATCCCTGAGGCACACCACTCGTAACCAAACTCCATGATGAATATTTACCATCAACCACCACCCTCTGCCTCTTATCCGCTAGCCAATTCCTGATCCAATTCCCTAGATCACCCCCAATCCCATACATCTGCATTTTCTGCAGAAGCCTACCATGGTGAACCTTATCAAACGCCTTACTAAAATCCATATACACCACGTCCACTGCCTTACCCCCATCCACCTCTTTGGTCACTTTCTCAAAAAACTCAATAAGGTTAGTAAGGCACGACCTGCCCGCCACAAAACCATGCTGACTATCTCCAATCAATTCATTATTCTCCAAATAACTATAAATCCTATCCCGAATAATTTTTTCTAAAACCTTGTCCACAACAGAAGTGAGACTCACCAGTCTATAATTCCCGGGGAAGTCTCTGTTCCCCTTCTTAAACAATGGGACAACATTCGCTATCCTCCAATCTTCCGGTACTATACCAGAGGCCAACGACGACCTGAAGATCAGAGCCAGAGGCTCTGCAATCACTTCTCTTGCCTCCCAGAGAATCCTGGGGTAAATCCCATCCGGACCAGGGGAATTATCTATTTTCAGACCCTCCAGAATATCTAGCACATCCTCCTTATCAACTGCAACACTGTCAATTCTACTCCCCTGCAATCTAGTGTCCTCCTCAGCTATATCCATGTCCCCCTGCATGAACACCGAAGAGAAATATTAGTTCAATGCCTCTCCAATCTCCTCCGGTTCCACACATAACTTCCCTCTGCTATCTATAACTGGCCCTAATCTTGCCCTAACCAACCTTCTGTTCTTGACATACCTATAGAACGCCTTTAACCCTATCAGCCAAAGTCTTCTCATGTCCTCTTTTAGCCCTTCTTAGTTCACTCTTCAACTCCCTCCTAGCCAATCTAAAGTTTTCTAGTGCACTACCTGAGCCCTCATGTCTCATCCAAACATAAGCCTCCTTTTTCCTCTTAACCAACGAGAAAACTTTTTTGGTGCACCACGGTTCCCTAGCCCTACCAATTCCTCCTTGCCTGACAGGGACATACCTATCACGGACTTGCAGTAGCTGCTCCTTGAAAAAACTCCACATTTCAGACGTTCCCAGTCCCTGTAATCTCCTAGTCCAACCTATGCTTCCTAATTCTCTCCTAATAGCCTCATAATTACCCTTCCCCCAGCTAAAACTACTGACCCGAGGTTCATGCCTATCCCTTTCCATCACTAAGGTGAACGTAACCGAATTGTGGTCCCCATCACCAAAATGTACACCAACTTCCAAGTCTAGCACCTGGTCTGGCTCATTTCCCAGCACCAAATCCAATATAGCCTCACCTCTAGTTGGCCTATCTACATACTGAGTTAAAAAACCGTCCTGCACGCATTATACAAAAACTGACCCCTCTAACGAGCTAGAGCTATAACAATTCCAGTCAATATTAGTAAAGTTAAAATCCACCATAACAATTACCCTATTACTATCACTCCTAACCAGGATCGTCTCCGCAATCCTTTCCTCAACCTCTCTAGAACTTTTAGGAGGTCTATAAAAGACTCCCAACAGGGTGACCTCTCCTCTCCTATTTCTAATCTCCGCCCATACTACCTCAACAGACAAGTTCTCATCAAACTTCCTCTCTGACACTGTGATACAATCCCTGACCAATAATGCTACCCCTCCCCCCCTCCTACCTCCTTCTCTACTCCGACTGAAACATTTGAACCCCGGGACCTGCAGCAACCATTCCTGCCCCTGCTCTATCCATGTCTCTGAAATGGCCACAACATTGAAGTCCCAGGTACTGATCCCCGCTGCAAGTTCATCCACTTTATTGCGAATACTCCTCGCATTAAAGTATAGGTAAGGGGACCGGTGGGGGGTGAGGGGGTTGGGGGAGTGGGGGGGAGTGGGGGTGAGTGGGGATGAGTGGGGGCGTGAGGGTGAGGGGACCCGGGGGGGGGGGGGGTTAATGTTCTGGAGCTCCAGGTTCAAATCCCCCCACTGTAAATGCTGAAATTTGAATTCAATAAAAATCTGGAATTAAAAGTCTAAAGATAACCATCAAACCATTGTCAATTGTTGTAAAAACCCATCTGGTTCATGAATGTCCTTTCCTCAGTCTGGCCTACATGTGACTCCAGAGGTACAGCAATGTGGCTGACTCTGAAAATGCCCCCTAAAGGACACTTAGAAATGGGCAATAAATGTTGGCCCAGCCAGAAGTGTCCATATCCCGTGAAAGAATTTTTAAAAACCCTCATTATCCACCCCCCCCCAACAAAGTACTGGACACCTCCCTCGTGTACAGGATCATTACCCCTTGTATAGAGAACCCACCCCCCCACCCTGGCGTCCACACTGCCAACATTACTACAGGGCTGCAAAGGGATCTTACCACTTGGCACTTTCCCCAGTGTCCTGCAGATTTCAACTTTGGTCTCCAATTTACAATATTTCTGGAACAGCCTCAACCTATATCTCCAAGTGCCAACTTCACTGCTCACAGCTACTAAGGCACTCCCCACACTATCCCCAACAGCATTTAGGCCAGTCATAGTCTGCTCATCACAAACCTGACGTCATAACTCTGAAGATGGCACCTCAGCCTCTAACATTTCTCTACAAACATTCCCTGAAATAATATAAACCTCCTACAGTGTAGCCAGAGATCACTGCTCCATAGTCAACCTACAGCCTCCATCACACAGGTCACAGCCGTGCATCTGCAATAGGCCCAAAACCTGCTAAGTGAGGGAGTGCGCTGCTACTCTATTCCCTACTAAATGAGGGAGTGCGCTGCTACTCTATTCCCTACTAAATGAGGGAATACGCTGCTACTCTATTCCCTACTAAGTGAGGGAGTGCGCTGCTACTCTATTCCCTACTAAATGAGGGAGTGCGCTGCTACTCTATTCCCTACTAAGTGAGGGAGTGCGCTGCTACTCTATTCCCTACTAAATGAGGGAGTGCGCTGCTACTCTATTCCCTACTAAGTGAGGGAATACGCTGCTACTCTATTCCCTACTAAGTGAGGGAATACGCTGCTACTCTATTCCCTACTAAGTGAGGGAATACGCTGCTACTCTATTCCCTACTAAGTGAGGGAGTGCGCTGCTACTCCATTCCCTACTAAGTGAGGGAATACGCTGCTACTCTATTCCCTACTAAGTGAGGGAGTGCGCTGCTACTCTATTCCCTACTAAGTGAGGGAATACGCTGCTACTCTATTCCCTACTAAGTGAGGGAGTGCGCTGCTACTCTATTCCCTACTAAGTGAGGGAGTGCGCTGCTACTCTATTCCCTACTAAGTGAGGGAGTGCGCTGCTACTCTATTCCCTACTAAGTGAGGGAGTGCGCTGCTACTCTATTCCCTACTAAGTGAGGGAGTGCGCTGCTACTCTATTCCCTACTAAGTGAGGGAGTGCGCTGCTACTCCATTCCCTACTAAGTGAGGGAATACGCTGCTACTCTATTCCCTACTAAGTGAGGGAGTGCGCTGCTACTCTATTCCCTACTAAGTGAGGGAATACGCTGCTACTCTATTCCCTACAAAGTGAGGGAGTGCGCTGCTACTCTATTCCCTACTAAGTGAGGGAGTGCGCTGCTACTCTATTCCCTACTAAGTGAGGGAGTGCGCTGTTACTCCATTCCCTACTAAATGAGGGAGTGCGCTGCTACTCTATTCCCTACTAAGTGAGGGAGTGCGCTGCTACTCTATTCCCTACTAAGTGAGGGAATACGCTGCTACTCCATTCCCTACTAAGTGAGGGAATACGCTGCTACTCCATTCCCTACTAAGTGAGGGAATACGCTGCTACTCTATTCCCTACTAAGTGAGGGAATACGCTGCTACTCCATTCCCTACTAAGTGAGGGAGTGCGCTGCTACTCTATTCCCTACTAAGTGAGGGAATACGCTGCTACTCCATTCCCTACTAAGTGAGGGAATACGCTGCTACTCCATTCCCTACTAAGTGAGGGAATACGCTGCTACTCTATTCCCTACTAAGTGAGGGAATACGCTGCTACTCCATTCCCTACTAAGTGAGGGAATACGCTGCTACTCCATTCCCTACTAAGTGAGGGAATACGCTGCTACTCTATTCCCTACTAAGTGAGGGAGTGCGCTGCTACTCCATTCCCTACTAAGTGAGGGAGTGCGCTGCTACTCCATTCCCTACTAAGTGAGGGAGTGCGCTGCTACTCTATTCCCTACTAAGTGAGGGAGTGCGCTGCTACTCTATTCCCTACTAAGTGAGGGAGTGCGCTGCTACTCTATTCCCTACTAAGTGAGGGAATACGCTGCTACTCTATTCCCTACTAAGTGAGGGAGTGCGCTGCTACTCTATTCCCTACTAAGTGAGGGAGTGCGCTGCTACTCTATTCCCTACTAAGTGAGGGAGTGCGCTGCTACTCCATTCCCTACTAAGTGAGGGAATACGCTGCTACTCTATTCCCTGCTAAGTGAGGGAGTGCGCTGCTACTCTATTCCCTACTAAGTGAGGGAGTGCGCTGCTACTCCATTCCCTGCTTGTGACTCACTGGTAGGAGGTTAAGACCTTTTAACAAACCCCCCTCCTCCCACACATGTTACAATATAAACCACTTTACACACAAACATACTGACACTCATCTATCTCAGCCTATTCCACAGTAAGAAATGCTAAAAGTTTAGACTGTACCTGGCCACCGGGCTTTGGCTAAACGACCGCCTGGTGCTGTATGGACTGAGTGATCTCCTCCTGCTATATGGACTTGGCGATCGCCCGCTATAGTCATATGAGCTGCTGTGTCTGTCATAACTGGGTGATCGGTGCCTGCTGTAGGGGCTAGAAGACCGTTGTCTCCTGGTATAAGGACTTGGTGATCGCACATTATAGCCACTTTGGTATGCAGCAGGTTCCCTGGGACCATAATATGGTGGACTTGCTGACTGCTTCCGGCTGGAATCACCAGGACTTCTCCGGTAGCCATCATAATTACTGGAAGTTCGCGACCTATAAACAGGACTGGCATCATACCCTTTGCTGTAAGTCCCAATCGGGCTGTCCTCTCTATTCGGGCTTGATGAACGCTTGCGTCTAGGGCTCCCACTTTTCTTTTTTGGACTGGGGGACGTGCGATAACCTCGTGGCGTTTCCTTACTTTTCTTCTGACTCTTCAGTCGCTCCTTATGTGTCAATCGGTCCTCTTTCTCTCTCTTGCCCCTTTCTTTGTACGATTTGGCAGACTTTGACTCCTTGCTACTGTGCTTCAAGAATGGAGACGTGCGTTCCTTCTTCCCACAGTCGTCATCCTCCATCACCTGCCTTTTGGAAGAAGTCCTTTCTCTGCTGGTGCTGGACTTGCCAGATTCTGGCCTCCTGCCCCGGTCTTTAACCCGTTCTGTCTCCTTCGACTTATGATGCTCCTTAACTCGTTTGTGCGTATGGTGGTGATGATGTTTGTGAACTTTAACCGCTTTGTCTGAACTCATCCTCTCTTCCCTCCGCTCAGACCGGACTGTGACCTCGGAGAAGGTGTCCGAGTCCGAGCTAATGTCATCGTACTCCACCAGAGATTTCACCTTGGTGAGCGGTGTCTGTGCAGCCGCCCCTGGCGAGTCCCTGCTGTGCTTGGCTCGGTGTCGCTTGTGTCTGGACGCTGCTTTGCGCCGCTCTCTGCCGCTGCTGGGGCCAGGCTGCAGGGAGCCCAGACCACCGCCTCCGTCCACCTTAGTCCCAGCTCTCTCCGAGCCTGGCATCCCACAAAGAAAACAAGACAATTAAAGTGAAAGTGTGCTGGCAGCGGCCCTGATCCTCTCAACATTCACCCCAAGTGTTCCTTTTCTTCCATAATCTTTACTCTGCTGGGCTGCCACTGGCAGCAACTTCAGGTTTACTTTAAGGCACAAGAACTGGCGCCTGGGGCTTGGATTTTCTTGGCAATGTTTTGTCTCCTGAAGAGTTTTTCAGGATGGGCGCCGTCTCCAAACATTAAAAACTTATTTTATTTCGTTTTGAGTTGATTTGGAGTCCGGAAAATTGGATTAGCGGACGCAAAAAACTTGTATCTGGTTTTTAAGTTTTTATCAATAATATCGCTTTGAGTCTCAGCAAATGGCTCTGTCAGCGTGTTTATAGGACATTCTGCAATAGGCTGAGGAACCCTGCAGCCTTGTCTGGCCGCTACTCAGGCCGATGGAGGCGGATTACTGGCAGCAGCCTGCCTTCACCTTTCAAAACACCGACGCCATTGCGGCTTCAGTATCGCTTAGCCGGAAACTCAGATCCTACAGAGGTCAAACATCCACTTCCGGATCTCCCTTTCTCCCACAAAGCCACCAGGTGGCGCTAGCGTGGCTGCAGTACCTCCTCCAGGACACGGGGTGGCAGTGTCCGATACTGCAGTACCTCCTCCCGGACACAGGGTGGCAGTATCCGATACTGCAGTACCCCCTCCCGGACACAGGGTGGCAGTGTCCGATACTGCAGTACCTCCTCCCGGGCACAGGGTGGCAGAGTCCGATACTGCAGTACCTCCTCCCGGACACGGGCGGCAGTGTCCGATACTGCAGTACCTCCTCCCGGACACAGGGTGGCAGTGTCCGATACTGCAGTACCTCCTCCCGGACACGGGCGGCAGAGTCCGATACCGCAGTACCTCCTCCCGGACACGGGCGGCAGTGTCCGATACTGCAGTACCTCCTCCCGGACACAGGGTGGCAGTGTCCGATACTGCAGTACCTCCTCCCGGACACGGGCGGCAGAGTCCGATACCGCAGTACCTCCTCCCGGACACGGGCGGCAGTGTCCGATACTGCAGTACCTCCTCCCGGACACAGGGTGGCAGTGTCCGATACTGCAGTACCTCCTCCCGGACACAGGGTGGCAGTATCCGATACTGCAGTACCTCCTCCCAGGCACGGGGCAGCAGGGTCTGGTACCGCAGTGCCCCCTCCCGGGCACGGGTGGAAGAATCCGATACTGCAGTAACTCCTCCCGGACACAGGGTGGCAGTGTTCGATACTGCAGCACCCCCTCCCGGGCACGGGGTAAAAGTGTCTGGTACTGCAGTACCTCTGTCTGTCTGAGGTCAGAACTCTCCATTCACCTGACGAAGAGGCAGCCCCCTCGAAAGCTTGTGAGAATATTATCAAATAAATCAGTTGGACTAAAACCTGGTGTTGTCAGACTTTTTACTGTGTTTACGCCAGTCCAACGCCGGCATACCCACATCATGACTGCAGTACCTCCTCCAGGACACACGGTGGCAGAGTCCGATGCTGCAGTACCTTCTCCCGGACACTGGGTGGCGTGCGTCTGCTCCCCACAATCACTTTATAGACTGTTGGGGGCGCTATCCACTGCAATTTCACTCTGTCACCGGAGAAAGTTCGTGGCATCGAATCAGAGTCACCCACCCCCCCCCTCACTACCCCTCAGAGTCACCCCCCCTCACTACCCCTCAGAGTCACCCACCCCCCCCTCACTACCCCTCAGAGTCACCCCCCCCTCACTACCCCTCAGAGTCACCCCCCCCTCACTACCCCTCAGAGTCACCCACCCCCCCTCACTACCCCTCAGAGTCACCCACCCCCCCCTCACTACCCCTCAGAGTCACCCACCCCCCCCTCACTACCCCTCAGAGTCACCCCCCCCTCACTACCCCTCAGAGTCACCCACCCCCCCTCACTACCCCTCAGGTTCACCCACCCCCCCTCACTACCCCTCAGAGTCACCCACCCCCCCTCAGAGTCACCCACCCCCCCCACTACCCCTCAGAGTCACCCACCCCCCCTCACTACCCCTCAGAGTCACCCACCCCCCCCTCACTACCCCTCAGAGTCACCCACCCCCCCCTCACTACCCCTCAGAGTCACCCCCCCCTCACTACCCCTCAGAGTCACCCACCCCCCCTCACTACCCCTCAGATTCACCCACCCCCCCTCACTACCCCTCAGAGTCACCCACCCCCCCCCTCACTACCCCTCAGAGTCACCCCCCCCTCACTACCCCTCAGAGTCACCCCCCTCACTACCCCTCAGGCTCACCCACCCCCCCCCTCACTACCCCTCAGAGTCACCCCCCCCTCACTACCCCTCAGAGTCACCCCCCCCCTCACTACCCCTCAGATTCACCCACCCCCCCTCACTACCCCTCAGAGTCACCCACCCCCCCTCACTACCCCTCAGATTCACCCACCCCCCCCTCACTACCCCTCAGAGTCACCCCCCCTCACTACCCCTCAGGTTCACCACCCCCACCTCACTACCCCTCAGATTCACCCACCCCCCTCACTACCCTTCAGATTCACCCACCCCCCTCACTACCCCTCAGAGTCACTCACCACCCTTCACTATCCCTCAGAGTCACTCACTACCCTTCACTACCCCTCAGAGTCACTCACTACCCTTCACTACCCCTCAGAGTCACCCACCCCCCTCACTACCCCTCAGAGTCACTCACCACCCTTCACTACCCCTCAGAGTCACTCACTACCCCTCAGAGTCACTCACTACCCTTCACTACCCCTCAGAGTCACTCACCATCCCTCAGTATCACTCACTACTCAGAATCACTCACTATCCCTCAGTCACTCACTACCTCTCAGAGTCACCGTCCTTCAGATTCACTCACTATTCCTCAAAGTCATTCATTTCTCCTGAGTCACTCACTACCCCTCAATATCCCTCAGAGTCATTCACTACTCCCTAGATTCACTCACTATCTCTCAAAGTCACTCACTACACCTCTATCCTTTTGAGTCACTCACCTCCTCAGAGTCACTCACTGCCCCTACTATCCCTCAGAGTCACTCACTATCACTCAGTCATTCACTATCTTTGAGGGAGGCATGTTGGCACAGTGGTTACCACAGTGTCAGGG